>JADMLD010000757.1:4090000-4247500 GCA_017589585.1 Phylloscopus whistleri
GAAATAAAAATTACCTCTCCTGTCTTTAGAGGGGCCACAAATATTTCAGTTTACAGTGATACAGAGTCAGAGAAAGAACTTGGTGGCATTCTCTGCTGATTTCGGTTATTCAAAAAGCAGGGCGTTTAGCACACTAACCTTTTACCTCTGAGACTGTGCTTTTGAGTTTGAGGCCAAGTTCAAGTCCTTACTAAAATAAGCTTGCTGATCTTTGTTCAGTCCCTAGTGACTGCCTGTCTACATCTCAAAACTGCTCAGTAAACATGATTACAGAAAAAAGTCACCATCTGAAAGCTGCATAGCAAATTTTGTTTCTTCATGGTTTAAAGCATATATAATGTTGTTCATAATGCAGTTCTCAAAAAGTTTATAGGATTTTAATTTTCTTTTTAAACCTACTGTTTAATTTTCATAAGCATAGCAGGCCTGGTTCTTCTTATCCACAAATGCTATGCTGTGATAGGCTTTTGTTGGATAGCCAATCAAGCATAATGTTCAGTGGGAATAGATGGCAAAATTCAGCATTTAATTCTGGAGATAAAGGCTTGAATTCTAGCATAGACCTAAATAAAAGTAAATATGACCGATCTTAATCCCTAAACCATGTACAGCATAAATCCCTGAAGTTTTTTATATTTCATCATACTTAATAGCCTCTACTCAGGAGTGGTTCACACTTTCCTGAGGTGTTGCATGCCTGATCGGTACACGTTGGCTATATTGAGTTCAGTTGTGGGTAAAGGTTCTCTAACTTTTACTTACAAAGTATGGGGTTTTTTTCTTGTCCACTGATGTTGACTTGAAACTACCCTTGGAACAGAAGCTATATTTTACTGTTCTAAAGTGAAGAAACCCCCACAATTTATTGTCGCTATAACTCAATGCAAATGCTCCAGAACAAAACCAGTGCAGATTCAGATGTATCAGATAAAAATTACACAGTATTTTTTTATTTTGCACATTAATTCAGTAATTCTATGCACTGACTGCCTTGTAATTGGGAGGGGAAGACAAGCTAAAACAAATCATCAAAATGCAAAACAAAATAATGATGATATATTAGTTATAGTAAAAATTTACAATTAAATTATGCACTTTTGTTAGTGGAAGAAGTGAGAGAGAGCACGATCTGAAATGTTTGACAATATCATTGGTATTTTGAGGTAATGTCCCACTGTGGATCATAATCCCATAATATATATGCTGTGCCTAGCCCTAGTTTATGGCATAACTGAAACAAGACCTATATAATGTGGCTCTAGATAAAAGATGTAAGATTAAATGACAAAATAATTCCTCTACTTGTAGTTACAAAACTTTGGGTATCTGCTCAACCCATTTGGATGGGTGCTCAACCATTTTGGAAGGTCTGTGTATTTTGTATCTTTTAGAAGTTGCTGCAAAATCACGGAAGCTAGGAATGGGAACAATTTGTTAAATCAATTTGAACAGCCCCCACTCATCCAAAACTGCTCCCTGTGCACCTTCCTCCAGGTTAGATTTAAATGATTCAAGTAGTGGGTCTCCTGCAGCCTCCCTTGAGGGGATGCTTTTAAAGGATATTGAATCTTACCACTAGAACATTGTTCTGTGCTCTTTGGCTTTCATGTTCCTTCTTATGAAAGTAAGAGTTCTGCAAGTGAAGATAAAGACTATCTGGAGAGGGGAGCTAATACTTGTCAAGATGAGCCAACTTTATTTTCCAGTAATGAAAATTAAGGCCTCACAAATTCTGGACTCCATCTATTCCCAAAATTTAAAAATTATTACAAGTTACTTTGGAAGGTAGAATATAAAATTTCATATCATTTCAGCAACAAAGAAAAAAAAGTGCCTCACCCTATTGACAATTGTTTCTCCCTCCTCCCTTTGATACCACGTAAATTATAATAGTGAAATATTTGCTGTGTGGCAAATGGTCAGTGTTAAAATGCACACTGTTTATAATAGATTCAAAACTTTATATGGCCTTCAGTTGTGTCTCTAAAATACAGATATCCAAAGTTCTGTAACTACAAGTAGTAGTTACAAGTAGAAGAATTATTTTAATTGTCATGATTCTATATCTTGTGTTATTTTACACCATGACCGTATCAGAATAACTAGAGATTAAAATGTCTGCAAAACATATATATCATGTTGACAAGCCTAATATTAACTATAAGAATTTGTGGTTTGCCATTTTTCTTGACACACAGTCACGCCTATTCAAAACACAGGCTTTGCGTGTCTGTACATGTAATTTTTTTTTTTTTTAATTACTGTAGTGAAATTAGGCAGGGAATCCATCCTAATGAAAATACTCCTACAGAATAGTTCTCACACAAAAAAGAACTCTCAGGTTGATTTGGTGACTGGCTCGTGACAGTGTTTAACTAAGAAATTAGCACTGATGTATTAATACAGCATAGAACTACCTTGGTCTTTAAAATTAATTTTTTAAAGGCATATGGAAGTTTAGGAGAATGTATGGTGATATAAAAAGATGCCAGTGAAGTGAGAACAGAACTTCCCAATAAACTTCCTAGTTAGCCTAGTGGTAGGCTACTTGCATTAAAGATTTTACATATTATATACCTGTAGATTGAGAACTTCGTGAAAATGAGGAATCTCATTTCGTATTTAAGCTTTTTAAAGAACCTTAAAACCTTTAAAGAACCTTAAAACAAGTCAGCTTATAACAACAGTGATAAAATATTATATGACTTCCATAAATCATACAAGGAAAGACATCCTTAAGTAAAGCCCATGTGTTTTTTATGTTACATTCTGGTTGTACACAATGGGAAAATGCCTTCTTGGAAAGCTGTCCCCTTCTAATTTGGCTGGTTAGGTGAGAATTAAACTGGTTTTTGCCCAAACAATAATAATATCGGTTTCAGCAAGGTTTCCATGAGTTCTGTTAGGAATAGATACCATGTCATAATGGCCCACAATGCTATTGCTTATCATTGCTGTTTGGAAAGTTTGGTAAATGGTGTGATTTCAAACAATGGTAGTAAGTAAACCAAAGTAGTGAGGGTTTTTGATTCTCAGTGCCATAGTACTAAGACCAATGTAAAATGAAATGTAATTAAAGCAAAGAAATTATTTAAATAAATAAGACCTCCTTGCAAAACATGAAGAAAAACCCAACCAACCAAGACAAACCAGGATCTAAATTAGTATATGGCCACAGTAACTTTGTAAGCACCTTTTGGGCAGGAAGGGTCTTGGGGGGTGTTTCCAAGATGGGCAGAGATGAAATGAATGGGATTTTGCAAGAAAGCCAGTTCAATGCTGTAGGAACCATCAAAGTGAAAACTAGATTGCCTGCTAGCTTGGGATCTGATGAGGAAAGTCTCTCTATAGTGGGTGATTTGTAAGCTCCCATTCTTATTTCAAACAGTAAGTTGGCTGTTCCCTGCTGCTTGAAGTGAGTTTAATACTCGTAGACACGTCTACAAGCAGTTTACTGACTGAAGTCAGTTTTACTGACTGAAGTGATAGGTGGTGTTGTTTAGTACTCCTGCACCACGTGATGGGGCTGCTGTGTGACCCTTCTTCCACAACATGTGTTTTCAGGACTCGAGCATCAGTAAGTCAGGCCGGTATATTAGTTGAGTAGCTTCTTCCAAAAGAAAATCAGAGAACTGGGAGTGGGACCACAGCCTTCTGCGACCCATTTTTTTCTAAATCTTACAGATTCTTGGGTGCAACATGTATTTGCAGAAACTCTGTGGCTTATGTAGTGTTTGTACAAAGACAGACATATTCATGCTGCCTATGGTAATTTCAGAGATTTCATGTCACATTAATGGGAACAAAGATCTTAAAGCTGATTGCTTAGCCAAAAATCAGGCTGGGTAAAAATACACTGCACTCTCAAATTCTCCACTTGTTTCCACAGAGAAGTGGTGTTCTTCATTTCCTTTCCAAAGCCATGTAGTTGGTACAGCATTGCTGTAGAGCAATTAACAGCTGCTCCATTTCTCTCCTACCCCATATATAATAGGCATTTCACAGAAACTGTTTATACCAGTTTAGAACCTGCTAGGGTGAAAAATACTATCTACATTTAAAATTAATTATCTATGTAATCTTTTGGTGTTTTGCCAGAACATAGATCTTCTTTTGCTTTCCCCCCATAGCTATTAATTGCTATAATTGCTATTTTATTTCTTACACATATTTATCAAGTAGTTACCCACACTGTCTGTCTGATGACCCTGTTAATATTACATAAAATTCCCCTGATCAAATTGCTTAACGTTTTTATTGGAATAACTCACCATTTCAATGAGATACAATTGTTTTAGAACAGATGGTGTGAAAAGTATATGGTGATATGTCATTATTTGTTAAAAAAAGATTTTGTTGACACTAGTATTTAAACAGTTATTTAATATGCAGGAGCTAACTCAATGTCAAGGTGTTAGAGCTTACTGTTTTAAATCCTTCTTTTCAGTTCAAAATAAGAAAACTTGTAGGAGTGCTTAGTTTGAAGGCACACTAGAAACCTGAACATTAAATAATTAGGTGTAGAAGAAAGTTCACCTGCAACTAATTTTAAATCATTCCTGGTTCTGTTATGTACTTCTACCTTTACTTTTTAAATGTAATTTATACACTGTTTCTATAAGAAATATTTCTTAACTCTTTTAGTTCATTTCTCTGCTTACTGATTTATGAATCTTACATGATGTTCTAAAAATAATTTCATTTTCCATTATTCCTTCAAGGGATTTTTGAAATTTCTTTTTCTTTCTTTCTTTCTTTCTTTCTTTCTTTCTTTCTTTCTTTCTTTCTTTCTTTCTTTCTTTCTTTCTTTCTTTCTTTCTTTCTTTCTTTCTTTCTTTCTTTCTTTCTTTCTTTCTTTCTTTCTTTCTTTCTTTCTTCCTTCCTTCCTTCCTTCCTTCCTTCCTTCCTTCCTTCCTTCCTTCCTTCCTTCCTTCCTTCCTTCCTTCCTTCCTTCCTTCCTTCCTTCCTTCCTTCCTTCCTTTCTTTCTTCCTTTCTTTCTTCCTTCCATCCTTCCATCCTTCCATCCTTCATTCCTTCATTCCTTCCATCCTTCCATCCTTCATCCTTCCCACTTCCACTATGATACACAGATACACATATTCCTCATGGTAATGTAGTTGGTCTGACAGGAAGGGTTGATCTTTCACACCTCACTAAACTTCAGGTACAGGAAGTGAAGAAATGATTGCCTGTTTGAAACTCACAGCTCCCTATGACCATTGGTCCCATGGAAATGAGGGGAAAAATAGATTAGCTGGGATCTGTGGACTGGGAATCCCTAGTCTGGAATTCATAGACAATTATGACCAGAGAGATTTGCTTTCTGCATTACACAGGCCATAAAACTTCTTTGAGTCTTCCACATAATGAAGAAAATAAGTGCTCACCAATAGCCAAAGTGAACTGAGCTCAGAAACGTGCATTCCTTTCTGCCATTGCACAGTCTGCATCACTTATCGCCCCAGGTCTCTTACAAGGCATTCATGGTGGAGTAATTTGATTCTGGTCTGTCACACAAGGTTGAGCAGCAACCTGAATATACAAATACTTGCAGCATTCATTATTGATAAGACTTGGAAAAGCATTAGATAATGTGTTACTTAATGTATTCTTACTTAATATATTTATTGTAGGCAACTTCAGATGGTTGACAACTTCAGATACATGAAGGATTGCACAGCACTCAACAAATCAACAACAATTTTTCTGTTTACATTTATGTGTGCGTGAAAGTCATGATGAGTCAGCTGCAACATAAACCATTGACACAGCAGCTCTTCAACACAGTTTGTCTGTCATCAAAAAGGTTTAATTATTGGAGGGATCAAGAGAATTGAAAATAGTTTCTCTATGCAATCTGGGCAGCTTAGGTGTATTTAAAAAACAACCCAAAATGACTTTACACTAAGAACTTTGATGACACAACTTTTTTCATGCCATGTATAAACCCCACAGAATACTTTGTCATACAGAACTCCCTCTCCTACCCCTTCCAAACGAATGAAATAATGTAGAAACACTACTGCCTTTGAACAGCATCCCTCAACGGGTAGGCCTTCTAACAAAATCAATTAAAGAAAATTCAGACCCTAGTAATATTCACCAGACAGCCACTGTTTTCCTAATTCTCATAACATAGGTGCCATAGCTATTATGACAATTAAAAATTATTAATTCCGCATCACAGATTGAGTCATAGTAAATGGACCAAAACCTTACTGAAGTAAATAAACTTTAAAAGCCTTGCAGTAATTAATAATGTAGCACAAAGCACCTAGCTCTTAAGGTGATCCAGTGCTTTGGGTGTGATGGCACAGCAGGATAGCTTCTGCAGATTTGACACTTTGGAGGAAAGGGCTTGCTGCATGCCATTCTAGGCAATAGAAGAGCCACTGTTTTTCAGTAGTTAGCATTAAAACCAGGTAGGAAGAAGCATTTTTAGAACCAGGCAGAGCAGCACATTAGTATAGAAACATTGCTTTTGGAAGCCTAGCTACCATCATGTTTTGGACCGCTTCAGATACCTTAAAATCACAAAGCAGCACGGGATGACGGATGATACCTGTCAGTGTGGTATCTTCCAAGCATCAGTAATATCCCTGATACAGATTTCCCAGTTAGGGAGGAACTGCTGAGTATGCTGGAAATAGAGTGGAGGATGAAGCAGTCCAGGATATGAGAGCAAGGAAAGATGAAGCACAGCTGGTGACTTGCTGGGCAGAAACTCCATACCATGCCACATCTGTGCCAGATGTGTTATGCCACAGTTCTCAGTTTGGAAAAAACAAAGACAAAGACAAAAAAAAAAAAAAAAAAAAAAAAAAAAAAAAAAAAAAAAAAAAAACCACCAACACCCCAAACCCAAATACCATGAAAATCAATCAATCAATCAATCAATCAATCAAACACAACCAAAAGCCCAATAACCACTAAAACAAATAGCTGAATGCCAGATTCTCCAGAGAAGTTATAACCTTTTTAGCCTTTTCAAGCCTTCTGCAAGACGTTTTAGCTGCAAGCTCAGACATTATGTGTTTTTCCTGGAATAGCTCCCATTTCATTTATCATTTTTAATGTTATTGTCCCAGTTACCAAGTAACATAAAGTTGCCATACACATCCTTCCCTTTAAACGCTATTTCTGTGTTATACTTGATACTTTAAATCATCCAGTCAATTCATTTATGTACATACAAGGATCAGAGAAACAACAGGTTTTATTGACTGAAATATTGAAGTGCTTTAACTTCAACAAACTGTAGCTTCATTCAATGTAGTGTTTATTTGTAAGTCAGTGTTCCAGTCTTCCATGCTAAATAAGATTATTAAAACAAAAGAGTATATTTTTGAGATATTAAATGTATTATGAACTAACCCAGATTTACAGAAAATGAGAATTTTCAGAAGTGATCTGGCCACATCCAACTTCAGCTGACAGAAGGATAAGTAGCTTATTTACATTTAAAGCAGAGAAACATTTTGTCCCTTGATTGAGAATTATAGACTCCCACATTTGTAATGCTTATTTTAGGCTTGCATAGCTCAGCTTTGAGTCACTGGTCAGCTCATTATGATTATGCATTCGCTGTTGGAAGTGCTATCTGTTTTCTCTGCACTCTCCAAGTACTCCCACAAGGCAAACTTAAATTCCCACGGAGGTATCTTTGGAGGCATTTGTAAACTTGGAGTAACTCCTGCATACTTGTCTTTTTATCTCTCTTTTCAAGTGACAGAGAAGTAGCAATGGGAATATCTCATAAGACAAGATGTGCACTGTCAGATTCTCAACAACACCACCCCCCTTTCGTCATCCTGTCTTTGTTAGGCCAGGGTAATTAGTTCTTCTCATGGCTGGTAATTAAAGCCAGATCTCATGGACCTAAACACTTTGGGAAAGAAGATTAATGATAGGGCCTCTGGTTTTGGGCCTCTCAAAGGTGGGGAAATTGTAACGAGTAGGAGGAGGAATGTGGAGGAAAGAAGTTGTTCTGTGCACTAATTGGAGAAAATAGCAAACACATGACTCCTGGGAAAAGTATAATGGCATTATCTTCTCCATTTTTGTAAGAAATTTGCTTGCAGTACATTTTCCTTCACCTTGAGTGCACCAGGAAGGATAAAAATATTTTTCTTGCCACTAAGAAATGCAGGTAGAGGAGTGTGGAGGCAGCAGCCACCCAGTATGACCGAGAGTGGCTTGAGTGAGCCTGCATCCCAGATTTGGTCAAGGCAAGGGTCACTCACCAATGCATTCTTTGTATCCTATTGTTTTATTTTGGAATCTCAAAGAGAGATTGGAAAATCTGTCTTCCAAGATGATAACTGATATAGAGTTTTGTGAGGTTTTTTGTGTTGTTTTTGGTTTGGGGTTTTTTTAGTAACTGTGTAGGGCTTACTAAAAAAACCCAAAAGTATTAGCTTTTGAGATTTCATTCCCCCACCCCCAAAAAACTCAGTAATGAACATGAAAAGTTTTGAAGCAAGCTATTTTTGAGACAAAATGTAAAAAATCTGATTTAGTTCTTCGAGTATACATCTGTATCAGCATTCCTAGAATCATAGAATGGTTTGGTTTGGAAGGGACCTTAAAGATTATTTAATTCCAACGCCCCTGAGAAGGGCATGGACAAATTAAAACTCTTAAATTCAGTGGAATTTATGTACATCTTGTGTCCAAGAACAGGTCGTAAGTGCTTGATTGCAAGATCAGCTGTTGCTGTTATTAAAGTTTTGTAGTACTGGAACACTAAAGGGACCCTTATCTAATTAGGATCCCATTCAACATTGGAATAAAAATAAATCTGTTGTGTAAGGAAGAGTTCACTCTAACACGGGAAGACAGGTGAAGTGTATTTTGGAGGAAGGAAACAGAAGACAAAGAAAGAAGACGTAAGGAGAAAAAAACAAGCTCTTTTCAGGTGAAGTGACCTTAAGAATGTGCAGTGAAGTATTGGTCAGTTCTACACCTTCATTTGGATCACAGTTGTAAATAGGCTTGAAACTGAGCTAAAAAAAAGAAAAATCAGTGAGTGCCTCACAATAAACAGAGAAAGAAATCAAGCCATACAAGTCCATGTGCCTGCTTTTGTTGGTCCTAACTCACAGTCTTTGAGGAAAAACACAGCTTGAGATTTAACTCCCATTTAAAAAAATTAAAATAAGCAGCTCAGGGACAGTTTCATTTACTTCTGTTCCAGACCATACCTATTCAATGTGAACTACCCTTAAGCACTATTCAACAATGACAAAGCTAATTTTAAAATAATAAGGAAGTTGTCGCATTAGGTTCTCTAGTTACATAAAAACTTTTTCCATCTCCACAAACACAAATTAATAGGAAAATTACAGAACCGGATCTCCGCCACAGGAATCTGTTTCCCTGCTTCTTCTCTCTAACATGAGTCAGTTTGGTACATGAATTTTTACCAGGTGTGTAAATGTATGTTAGCACTGAGATTCTGTAAAACTTTTAATTCAATGGAGCTTTACATGTCTGAACTCCAAATATTTAACTTAGGTTTATTGGCTCACTGCTTTTTAAGGAACCTTGTGTGGATTAAACTCTGCCTAATAGGCCATGTAGGTTAAGTTTCCAGCAATAATTTTCCCCCTACTTTCTCACTTTTTTTACTGAGGATCACAGAAAGACTGAAGTAAAACTAGGAAACCAGGAAGAGCTTACCTTTTTCAAATCTCACCAGCAGTTTATAACAGTATCTGTGCTTCATCTTGTTATGTATTTGAGTTACTTTTTTCAAAGTAGGCTCCAAGTTTTAGGCAATAACTTGCATGACTCAGACCTTGGAATGGCAGTAAAAAAAAGGTCGTTCACTAAGAGCATCTACACAAATTTTCATGTGTGTGCTCATGCATATATATTAACTAAGGAGCAAAAAATACTCTTCAGATGTTCTGCTGCACAAAGAAAAAGGTCTTTTATATGCTCTCAAAAATGTGAGGAATGGCAGAATGGGAAACTGGTGTATTATGGTATATTTAAAACAACTAACATGCAATTCAAACCTTGGCTGAAGTCAAAGCGGGCTTTGGATGCCAAGACCTGAAAAGCAGATCCCTACCAAGTGTGAAAAAGATTATTGAAAACTGATCCAAGTGTTTAAAGGATTAGCAAAGTAAAGGCAGGCTTGGATTTTCTCTGACCTGACAGTACTGGCTTTTGAGCCAGCTTCCAAGAGTTTTCAGTATTCTTCATTGTTGTGTTGGCTTGTGCAGTTTCCAGAAGGTCATGATTAGTGACAGAGGCTAGATTAACTGAGAAATTTGCAAAGTTCAGAATTAAAACTCATGGGTTGATAAGGCTCTAATTAGCATTTTAGAGGCTGTGGAACCATAAATTTAGAGTCTCTCCAGGGAATGGAAGAGCAACTGAATGTTTTCCAAAGGAACTTGTCATATACTTCTGGGACAGGAAGAGCCATCACAACAGACCTAAATGCTTAAGAAACAGTGTGGGAAAAGTTCAAAGGCTTATTTGGACCTATGCATCTCATGAAAAAGAACCGAGGCCAAGAAGATGAATGTAACAACTGGCAAGAAAAATAATCTAAGTAAAAATTTGCAGTGGCAGAGAGTTGAGACCAGAACAAATTGTTTTTGTAGGGTAAACTTGTGAGTATGTGATTGTTAGTATGCAAGTAAATTACTGCCATAAATGTATTAGTCATTCCAACTAAATTAAAAGGTAAGTAAATATTTGCTTGAAACTATTTTGGTACAAGAATTATATTTATGATAGCGTTGTCCAGATTTCTGTCCACAGTACTTTTTATTTATAGGTTTTTCTCCCAATATTACAGTAAAGAATTGTCCAAAATTCAGAGCATTTTGATTCCTAATATTTCAGGCTTTTGCAGATTGCGGTTGCAGAAAGAAAAAAGAATGTGTGATCTGTAGTGATGGTGGGAAGACGAGTGTTAATATTCAGTCCTGGCCAATCTGGCCATGAAGGAAGCAGAAATGTACATTTTTCCAGAGGGTGTAATTCAGGTTGTTTTACAGAAGGAAGAGAAAGCTTAGAGAGAAAAAAAAAAAAAAAAGAAGGAAAATTAATAAATGGTCATAAGAACCAAAATCTTCCAAATCCTTTTTCACTTCTGACCCAGATCATGCATACATTTGCCTGACTAAAGACTAAGTTCGAAAGTAATGTGCTAGCATTTAGCTCTGAACTTTGTGCAAGTGCGTGACTGTGAGTGTTGTACAAGATAGGACCTACATTCTCCAAGTTAAATAAACATAGTGAACAGATACAAGTTATATCCTGGAACTCTATATGCTTTCTTCATATTTTTTAAATGTTAGGAGGATAAATTGGAATTGGGAACTTTTAATCACCTTTGTTGTAAGCCAGTCTCTTCAAGGGGCTTCCGGAGCAAAGCAAGCCACAGCCTGATTGATCGTTTTTAAAGGATTCCATTGGCCACACGTGTACTCAAAGCCGAGTCTTTTATATTTTCTGTGACAAAAGTAATCCTGGTTAGGTTCACAAGGTGAATATAGAAAAAAACCCAAGAGAATGAGAACTAGAAGAAACTTGTATTTCTCATTTTCAGGCTTACCATACACAGTGTTTCCCACCTTCAGTCATATGGGAATTCCTCTCCCACAAAAATAACTGAGTAACCAAACCTTTTTGCTCTTCTTTTCTCAGGAGACCTGAAACAACTAGAAGCAGTCAGAAATGCTGGATAGTCCTAAATAAGAAAACTCTGTGGAAAACAAAAACAACTCCCAAAAACTTTACATATAACCTGCATCATCTTCATGTAAAAATTGACTTTCTTGTTTAATGCTGCACTCAGTTTTTAAAACAGCAATAACAAGGAAGAAATTTACAGTCATTTAAACACCGTGGACAGGCTTTGCTAAGCTGCAGTGCTTTGGCTACTGATAAAACAAATTAGCATCAGAGTAAGAATAGGACAAGATAGTGCTATGACAGAAATAATATAAGGAATACTAAGAACCCAGGTGTACATAATTAAGATTGTAATTCAAGCAAAGGGTTCTGGTGACATCATTTATCAATGTCACTGCAAACTCTCCATGGAATTACAGCTTTGTATGTAGAATTCAGATATATGTGATTTGTTAGAATACATGAGGAATGTTTCTATTAAAAGTAGACAGACAATATGTTAACTTCAACTAGTGGTGGTGACAGGATGAGATACAAAGAGAAGAGCTTTTTTTCCCTATTCTAGCACAAAAGAAGGATGAAACAGTCAGAGTATTTCTAAGATATTGGGAAAATAAATTCATTTAAAATACTTACTAAGGAGTTTTTCACCCCAAAAAGAAGCAGAAAAAGTTTCAGTTCTAATGTGATTCAACATGTCAATAACAAAACAGAGTTTTACTGCAAAAATGAAAAAAGGAGTAGCCAAAACTACTGACTTGTCCATCTCATTGTGTAGCACAAAACCACATTAAAATTAGCTCAAGAAAAAAAATTCCATTAAAAGGATGATATAAAATATTTACAATTAAACACACAGTAAGTCTAGTAGTAAATTATTAATTGCAAATTAACTCGTTTTTAGGAGAAAAAAAGAATGAACATTGGTGCTTGTAAATATATGTGCTGAAAGATTATAATCTTTATTCTTTCTGAATGTCTGATACTGGTTTTATTCTTATAATCAGAATAATTTTATGAACATAATTATGAAACAGAGGGTCTTCAGTCTATGAGAATTTTTAAGGCCTTAATTGAAATTAAATGCTAATTAATGCAAAATCATATTCTTAAATTATGCTCCTAAATGTAATTTCAATGCCAAACTACTTTTTACTCAGTTACCTTGTGGATTTTTCAGCCTCGTCCAGATGCCCACACACCTTGCACAATACAACTGAACAGCATCTCCTTGAGAAAGCATCACTCAGGAAATAGTGATGCATCCCAGAAATATAGTGCAGAATGGTGTGAGGCTTGAGGGTGTGAGGTTTGGCTACTAAATTATTAGAGAGAAGGATCCTAATCAATGCAGTGAAGAAAAGGTTTCCTTTCACTTGATAAACTTCGCACTAAGTCTCATGTGCATGAAGTGCATACAGCTATAGCCATAAAAATTCATTAAATTAGTCAAGGCACTGTGGATTTTTCAGTTTTGGTCACTTTCTGAAGTACTCTAATTGAACCCTGTAAATTGCATTCCATTTTAAATGTACAGCAAAACTTGAGATGCTCTTGAATACAATCTAAAATGTATTTCTGGATTCTATATGGTCACTGATAATATCACCAATTTTTCAAGCTTCTCATTTGTACACTGCAATAATATCTCAAAAGATAATATATTCTCTGAAACTTTCAGGAAGTGTTGACTGACGTAATGCAGTCATGGGGCATTTAATTCTCATTAGAGAGTTGTGGGGGTTTTAGTTCTCTGTTGCTGAAGTGCATAACTTTTATGAAAAGTGAAATGCACAATGGCTTGGGAACTTGTAAGGTAGCAACACTTCTAGTCCAAGATCACAAGCCTTGAAAGTCTAGCTTTGTACATTATGCTTGAAGAGAATAACCTGAACAGTAGCAGTTTTGACCTTGAGTAACTTAATTTGGAAAGGAAATTTGGCCAAACTAGCTCAATGCGGGAGTTCTCATCAAGGATTAATGCAGAGGATCAATATGAACTTTTTATAGCAGACTATTTTTGAAAGAGGACAACAAAAGGTTAGAGTACTTTAAAACTTGAAAAAGCAAATTAGTATGACTTAAAGTGGGCAGTATAGGAATGAGAATGGAAAAAGCAGGGATCTTGATTTCATGCCAGCATTTAGTAATACCACACATCAAAAATACAGAGAAAATTTACTTTAAAATTATATTTTTGTATCTTTTTGCAACCACAGCTGATTTTATAAACATTTCTGTACTCTCTCTCCTCCTCACTTCATGGTGGTGAAGAATGACAAACACTCATGATTGCAATTGACTGATGTTACTGCCGCAATTTTTCTATTTTCTACAAGGTCAAAATTGCATATAAACATATGTCTTTATTTGAAAATTTAAAGACTTAATTACCTCCTAAACAAAAGAGTTATGGAAAACACATAAACATAGCTCTTCCTTAAGTTCCTGTATACACAAATCCCACACCTGAAGTGGAAGAGCTCTTGTAATGGGGAATCAGGCCCCTTAATAGCCCTGTCAGTAGCAACAGATATTTATGCATGACCTTACGTTACCTTACCTAAGGAGCTAAAGGACAGATTGATCCACTTACTTCCCCATCACTGTCTCCTTTCCCCTTGCCTCTCCCTTAACTACAAATCAAACTCTAATATGGCTTCTTAGCCCAACTCACATCTGACATTTTTCTCCACTGTCATGTGGCAGACTCACAGGAACTGACTGCCTACCCATGGGCCATTTCTGTTCCACAAGCTCCATGAGCACTGGGGGTGTTTAGGAGGTCCAGAAGGTATGTCCAGCTATCTGCAGCCATTCCAGCATAACCATCTGTGACAGATTCCAGTGCATTTTAATCCATTTCAGAATACTGTTAAGAGCCTGGTTAACGTCTTCGTAGATGGCACCAAATGTGTTTTAAGAAATGTTATCCAAGCTTTATGCAAAATTAAAAATTTTCTAGCATGGTTATTTAATTCAAGGTCTCAAATTTTCTGTTTCTGACACTTGCTAAGGCAAGTTTACAAGTAGTCTCCTTTCCTTAGGCCTCTTCAGTCTTGACCTGTGCTCTTTTGAATAGGTGCAAGCTAAGTTCCTGAAAGACAGCAAATGATTTTGCCAGATAAGCTATCCTCTTGAGATCTTCCTCTCATCTTTCCCTTACTTGGGCTTTTTCCCTGAGGGTGAGTCAGTGGCACCAATTCTCTTTATTCAGATGGCAGGTAGAAAAATGGTCTCTCACCCCTGAAATTTCAGTTCTTTGTTCTCCTTTTCCTCACTCATTTCTGTCTTTTGTAATCTCTGTCTCCCATTTGGGTTCCTATACCCAAATATTTGGTATTTCTGCTCTTTGAACTCTAGTTCTTGTCTTCCCTCTCCTTGAAGCTGAGTGTATGTTTAAAGAGGGGTGAAGATGCTTCAGGTGATGGAGGAGAAAGACCATGATCGTTTTTCTCCAAACCTCTCCATTCTGGTTTGGAAGTTAACTGGAGTTTAGTGATATTTTCAAAAATGGCTGGTTGATGCACTGTTTCCAAACGTGAACTCTGCTTTCAACAGCAGAACAATAAAGATGTAGTGCTTAATAATGAAGAACAGCATTTTTTATTTTACAAAACAAGCCTCTCAGCTTCAGTGGTGTTATTCATGAATAACACCTTGTGCATATGCATTATGAGACAGTGCTTAATTGAATGATTGCATAATATGTTGTTCCACAGAATAAAATATGAAATATTCATTAGGCCAGAGAGGGAGTTAGAATGCCTGGTGGTTAAATCACTCACCAGGGAAATCCAGCTCCTACTCCTTCCTTCTAGTGAATATGTAAGTAGTTTATACAAAAAGGCTTTAAAAGCAACTAGGATTGTTTCCCTCAAAATCTACTATACCCTCATGGCTAGCATACTATCCCAACAGGCGGGAGTATGCTCTGACTGGGGCATGGAAGGACGCAGTCAAACACAGATCACCTACATCCTTTCATGTAGTTAAAGGAGTCAAATCTGCCTCAACCAGGCAGCTGGGTTTAATGGGACCAAAACCTCCCTACTGTGTGTACTTTTCAGGAAATGATTCTCTTGGTATAGGTGCCTCATTCAGAAAGGGCTTCCAGATGTTCCAGGCTCCAGAATAGAAGGAAGATCTTTATGTAGTCTAAATCCGCACCCAGTTAAGTGCCTCTGTGAAATGTGGTGTAAGCTGTCTGCACATTCTTAGCTGAAAGTGGAGGGTTCTCCACCCACTTTTCACTGCTTTGAGTCAACTGCTAAGAACCCAGCTCACTTCATGCCTTGAATGGGGAAACAGGATGGTGGTAGGATACCAAATATATTATAACAATCTAGTTAGCTATTGTAATAATTAGTTAGTTAGTTCAACACCTAAATCCTGATGCAGATTTAACATTTGCTAATCTGTGAGGTGGAAAGATGTTCAGGAGACATATTTAGGTAAAGTAATACCTAAATAATGCCCTCAAAATTATGAGATCTTAATTTGATCTCATAATCACCGTGCCTGTCAGAATCATAAGAAAGCTTATTGAAGACATAGGGGAAAAGAAGTTTGAAATGGATGAAATTAGGAGGAAAATCATGCTTCTTAAAAAAATTAATTAGAAAATTATTTACATCTCAGACAACAGTCGACACTGTCAAAAGCTATGAATGTGTTTTATGAGTTATTGGTAAATAGCAATAAAAAATGGCTTTTGATTTTGTGTAGGGTATTGCAGAGAGGCATTCTCCTGGCATATTTATTTTTGCATTTATTCAGGAAATAAAAGAGAAAGTGAGATTGGGGAAATAGCTCACTCTGGGGAGACAGAATCAGTCAGAATAAATAAATATGCCCAAAACAATAACAGAAGCAAATGTGGCACCAAATATCACTGATAGACAAAGAATGCATTAATTCAGCATTGCAAATTACTTTTGCTTAAGGCAGATTTACTTGGTATACCCTCTTAATTATTGCTCTTCTCATCAGTTTGCAACTCAAAGCACATTCTCTCAGTAGCAATTAGGGAATGATATAATTATATGAAGCTTTAGAAACAAGAGAAAGCTTCTGAATCAAAATGCTAGAGATTTTTTTTAAAGTTTGCATTGTAACAGATGCCTTGTGCAGTGTCCATCTGGAGAACCCATTCCACATCTTTTGAGGCTCAGGAAGCAATCTGCATCAGCAGACACTTGATTTTTATATCATCTTTTCAACCCACCTTCTCTTTGAATGCTCAGCCTCTTCCCAGGCATGGAGAAGACAGAAGTAAATGGTTGGTGAATTAGAGTTCAGCTTCTTGGCTCCTGTTCATCCACAGAGTGGTTTCCCTTGAGGACATTCTGCTTTTATATACACATAGGCATCTATAGCTCTAGAGAAGGTCTCTCTCAGTACCTGACTGGTTCTAGAAGAAGCAGCTACTGTACAAAGGCAGAAACATTTGTGTGTTTATCTGATTTCATGTGTCCAAAGGATTAGAGATCTATTAACATCTGTCTGTCACACCAGCAGGACAAAGTCTGAGAGCCTATCTGCCATCATCACCAGGGGCCAGGAGTCTAACTCACTCTTTTTTTTTTCTTCACTGACCCTCATGCACTGATGAGCTCAAACGTTATTAAGAACATTTCTGTCTAAATCCACCTTTTAGTAAAAAGTGCAGGTTGTTTCAGCAGATCAACCCAAAAAATACGTGTGGTTCATAGAAGTGCACTAATGTGAATATCTATCAATGTGTGTAGACTGGCTAAAGTTCAAGGTTTTATGAAAGCAGTCACCATAGTGAACTTCTCCTCAGTTTAAGAGTTCATAAGAAGACAAAAGTTTGCTGCCTTTATATTGTTTTGGCCAGTGAGTTTAGGATACCATCCACAAATGAAAAATAGTGAATTGTCTTCTCTATTCAGTGCTACAATTAGTTAATTCATCTGGAGACTAGAATAAATACTCACTAAAGCTGTTAGTACTGTTAAAACCATTAAGATGACTGACTGCGGTATTAAAAAAAAATTAACTACAGATATGGTACCTCTAGTATTTTGGGTAGTCACTTTGAAACTGATACCTCCCAATCTGCTGTGTTTTACGTAATGACCAGACCCATTTTCTTCTTAAAGACAAAACAAGGAATAGGGTATTTAGTTTTGAAAGATCCTGATTTTTTCAACTTTAAATGGAAGAGTAGGTCTACAGTCAGCCATAACAGCCATTTAACATAGGTTTATATTTTATGGGGCAAGTAAATTTTCCCAGTTGCATAAGTAGTAGTAATTTGGTTTTTAGAAATAGTAAAAAAAGAAGATAAATATTTCTCAAATCAATCGAAGAGGAAAAGAGCTAAAGATTGGGAGAATTTGCCAGCAAGGAGCCTATTTATTTACAGTTGGCCTCTGGAATCTTGATTTTTGATAGAAATTTTGCTAACATGCAAAACAACTGGTGTGTAAAGTGTGTAAGTATGAGTAATTTTATTCACCTGTCCTAAGTGGAGAAATCTATCTTAAAATATTACAAATTTCCATGTTTCATCTTTTTTTCTTTGGAATACAAAGCAAGTTGCCTTTGTTTTCTTTTACATTAGTATTGATCATCATTATTGTAGGAGCATATCAGCCTAAGCAATAGTTTATATGAATTTAAGTAGGTCTAAGGTTGGGAGAGTTGCAGCGTTTCTCAAGGACTGCCCAAACAGAATTCAAGTAGAGCCTTGGCTTAGGTATCTACAAATCAGTCATATGAAAAATGAAGAAGATCTGCCTTTGCAGCTTACAATTTCTTTGTTTCTGAGAATACTGCTTTAAAAATAAATTTCTGTATTATAATAATGTAAGAGTTTCTCAAACTACTCACATGTGACAAGGATGCGATGCTACTGTTGCTTTCCATGGAAGGCAGTTAATTCATAGAGAATGTTTCATTTCATGTCAATGTCAAAGAACAGGTATTACAGCCATTATCATCCCAAACTGGGCTCCCATCCATTCTAAATGGATATTAATCTGAAGCTAACATGTCAATAGTAACCCATAAGACTGTGGTTGGGACTGATAATGCCTGTGAGACGACACATGAGTATGGAGGGGACAGTTCCAGTAATGTCCATGTTCAGCCTATTTTCCAGAATGATATGTCAGACTATAAATATATTGTCTGGCTGATAGTGTGCATTTGGCTTACATCAGAAATCCATTTTTTTCTGGAAGTTCATCTGTTCCCTTTCAGGTAGGTGTTAGCCCAAATGGAGACCGTAGTGGGGAGTCAGGAAATAGCTTTGATTCATTCAGGATGAGGGAGTGGCTCTATGAATGCATGAAGATAAATCATGATAAAACATATGGAGGGGAAAATAATGGCAGAATTGAGATTAGGACAAGAGGTCACATGTACAGCCAGATCATGTTACAGCAAAATTACTGTGATTTCAGGATACCACAGGAGAAAATTTATGTGATCACAGGAGAAATTTGGCTGATTTATAAATTAACTGAAAAGAAAAATCAGGTAACTATTCATTTTAAGTGTGCTTTCAATAGACTTCCATGTTCTATTCAAATTTCTGACTTGAGAAGAAATATAATGCTGGCTGCTCCAGTGGAAGCAATTATTGTTAATGTGAGAATTTGGCTGGAGTAGAAAACTTGTAGCTTCACTGCAGCAAATTTCCAGTGAAGCTAATTATTGACTAAGAATTCCACTTTATGATAAACTATAAACAGAAATGAGAAGGGAACAGAAGACTGCAAAGAAGGCTGGGGCTACATTTGAATAAAGCGACAGCCTCGTTTTCCATTCTTCAGTCCTCTTCAGGGGAAGGGGGCCCATGGATCTCAGGAGTGATGCTAAGGCCATGTTAGCAGGGTGGAGGGCTGATGGCAGTTTGCCACCACGTGGTGTGGATTACAAAGGAACTATGACCTGCACTGGACGAGTCTTTGCCAGATGGTTCCCAGATGTGTTATTTATGAAGTCACGGCCTACTTAAACCACATTCCTGGTGTCTTGTCTTCTTTTCCTGTAATGTCCAAGACATTAATGAAGGAATGTATGAGAACCAAATAGCAGACCAGTTGTCAAAAACCAAATGGCAACAGAAATCCTTTCCTGTCTCTGGATATATGTAAATACATATTAGATTAACAAAACCAGCTTTAAACAGCTGATCCCTGAAGAGTCATAGAACTGGCAGTAGTGAAGTTTAAGGACAGTACTTATCTTGGCCTCATCATTCCCTCGTGAATCTCTACCGTAAAACGTACCACATTATCCTTGATGATTCTGTTCTTATAACTTCTTCCTTCCAAAGAGCCCTCTCTCCCTTAGCTTCCTCAGTGCAGATTTAAAAAAAAAAAAAAAAAAAAAAGTCTTATATATAAAATCTAGGTCATTCTTTAAAATACCAAGTAAATCTGGATGAATGCTGTAGTGTTTCAGATGATCTGACAATGTCAAATATAGTTTGTGGGTTGATTGGTTGGTCGGTTTGTTTGCTTAGATTAGTCAGGTCTGGCAACGTGCTGATGTGACTGACTGATCATGCAAGTTTCTTACCAGAAGGTAATTTATTCAGTTTGCGTAATGCATCTGAGGCAATGCAGTAATGGTGCATTAGAGCAGAATTTTCTATTGCTTTTGTTGGTGTGGGGGTTTTTGTCTTTTGTTAGAAATGAATGGAATATGATTTGGATTTGTTATTTTTTTTCCAGTTGCTATAGTTATGAGAAACAGTTCCTGAGTCATTGCTAAGAAGGTAGAAAAGAACACTGCAAACAAGCAACCACTTTGTAACATCCTAGAGACAGAACTGTAGCAATATGACTTGACATACAGAATAACATCAGTTGGCACAAGTTTTATTGATTACTACCTACCATGTGATGGGCCCTCAGGTTTTAATAATAAGCTGGAATTCTACCAGTACAAGAAGTAATAGAACAATGTTTAAAACAATTCAGAAATATTTATTCTGAATACAGAAAGCTCATGACAGATTATTTTGCATACAATATTTTATGCAGCTATTCAAAACAGACAGCTACCTGTTTGCTTTCTATTCCCAGAAAGTATGGGATATATATTAACATTGATTTTTCATTAGAGTGAGCTGTGTTTCTTTCTCAATTTATTCCCTTGGTGAGCAGCTTTCCTAGGTGGAGGCCACTGTAAATGAAATCTGAATATGTCCATAATATGAAATAGTGCTGCAAATATATTTAGGGTCAATGGGATTTTTCTATTTATGTAGTATTCTACTTTAATGTAGATACCAAGAAAAATGGAAGTCCTATAATCCATTTCAGAAGAATACTGAACAGATAAAAGGATGTGTGCAGCACATTTTGTATAGGTACAAGCACTCAACGATAAAGAGATTGGTCATCTTCATTATGACAAAACATTTTATATCATGCATCTGATTGTTAGAAGGAGAGAAAAAATATTGTCATCATTATAGAAAAACTATTGAATCTGTTAGTTTCTTGTTAGAAAGATTATTCTCTGTTAATACTATATGAAGTTAATACTATACGAAGTAGGGAAGGGAACAGTGATACACAGATATCTATGTTTAGGCTGAAGGCATGTGGCATTTTATGCATACATTAGACGACAAAGAGCTCACAGGTTAAGAGCTAATAATTCGATGAAGAAGTGAGGGAAAGAGAGATTTATTGAGACAAAACTAAACTAACTACCTGGCTTTTACCATTGTTTAAGATACAACCTTCTTGCACAGATATGTAAGCGAGGTTAAAATCATTTTAGAACAATCATAACTGGCAGAAAGAGCACATCAGTTGCATCACAACTCCCACGAGTGGAAATTAATTGAACAATGCATTAATATATTCTAATTATTCCAGCTATTTTTAGACATTAAATTCTTAAAAAATTTACATTTCAGAACAGTGGACCAAATTAGTTTATACCTTTATAATCTTACTTTTCCTGATTTCCAGTTAAAACTTGATTCCAGTACAAATTCATCTTTGTTGCTAACTGTACAGTAAGTGAAATAGATTTGATCAGTGTTTGATTCATCCCAATATATTTTTATGAGGAGAGTACACTTTTTTTTTGTATTTAACCTATGTTATACTAGGACTCTCTCATTCAGAGAAGAAGTGATTTATTACTTAGCTTCCATCTGAGCTGTGTAAAAATTTTATTAATATGAGAAAACACCATTCTAGTCCAAACTTTTTGTTCTTAAGCCCTCAATACCTGATGATGAAATGTCTCCATTGTTTTCTACAGCTTATGTACAGATATCAACAAGGATAGTGCAGTTTGGAGTATTATGTGTGAATACATATGAGCTGGCAACAGGTAATGAACTAACTACTAATTAGTCTTTCCATTACATCTTTCTTTGCCATTGCAGTATGACCTAGATTGAATTTCCTACTAACTTAAGATTTTCTGTTCCTCCTTACACAGTCTAAAGTCCTTTTGTATTTCTGAATATTCATACCAGCCGATATGCCTGAATTGCTGGGAGCTCAGAACAACAGCTGCTGTTGTTGGGGGCATAAAAACACTAGTAAAAAATGGTTAGAAAGAGGGAAAGAGAGTTTACAATGAAAGAAGATAGCTCAGAACATTAACATGAAATGATCTGGATGATGGGTCAAGTTTTCTGAAGACACAAAAAAGTGAGGAGTGGTTTGTCAGAGTTGTGTGGCCATCCAGAGGGCTGACAGGAATTTCATAAAGTTCAAAAAGGGGAAGAAAAAAGCCCTGCCAAGCAACAACAACCCCATGACCTGATATCTCCTGGGTAGCAGCCACCTTGAAAGCAGCTTTGCACAGAGACCTCAGATTCCTGTGTGAGCTGTAATATGCCCTGGCAGCAAAGAAGGCTAGTGTTATCTTGGGCTGCATTAGGAGAAATGTTGTCAGCAGGTCAAGAGATGTGATTCTTCCCTTTTCCTCAACATTGGTGAGGCCCTGCCTGGAGTACTTTGCCCAGTTTTGGGTTCCCTGGTACAGGTGAGACATGGGCATACTGGTGAGAGTCCAATAAAAGGCCAGAAAGGTGACAAGAGACTGTGTCTCTCCTCTGAGGAAAAGCTGAGAGAGCTGGCTCTGTTCAGCCTGGTAGAAGTCTCAGGTGGCCTTATGAATATATGTAAATACCTGAAGGGACAGTATAAAAAGGACAGTCAAGGTCTTCACAGTTCTGCCACATGGCAGGACCAGAGACAAGGGGCACAGCTGGAAATGCAGCAAATTCTGTCTGAACATCAGAAAAAACTTTTTTACTGGGAGTATGACTGAGCAGGGCCACAGGGAGGTTGTGGAGTCCTCCTCGGAGATTTTCGAAAGGCATCTTGAAAAACTGTCTTTAGGAAGCCCTGCTTGAACAGGGGGCTTGGACCAGATGACTTGCAGAGGTCCCTTCATCCTCAACTACTTCATGATTCTGTGACCTTGAGTGAAAGGTATTTACTATTGTGAAAGTGCATTAATTTGACTACAAACAATGCTATTATATATGGAATCTATATATTAGTCTAGATCAAAATTATCAAAATGTGACCATTTTTTCATGGTTCTTTAAAATCTGTCTCTATAAAAAAAAGTTCTCACTTCATAAGGCAAACAAAATCCTTCACCATTATGCATTTTATGAAAGTTTTTTTTTCACTCTATAGGGTCCAAAAACATGACCCAGTATCAGCTTCCCATTTGTTTCATTAACATTTGAAACTTTTTTTTGTTAAGTTTTCGTTAGTATTTTTTGAAACCTAGAAAAAAAATCTAAAATTACAAAATGGCAACATTTACCATGCCAGATGATTTTAAAAAGTATCCAACTTACACAGATTTCTAATTTAGATGCTTTTATCATCCTTGAGTTTTAAATGTTGGGCTGTAATATTGACAAGATAATTTGCAGAGCATTACTCATGCCATTTAGCTTAAGTCTTCACTGTTTCTTATTTCCTTTTGGAAGTTTTAAAAACAGAGATGATTACCCAAAGAACAAGTCAGATCCTTTATCACAGTGAAAATTACCAGTAATAGATTAAATTTATAGATATTAGGAAAACATTATTTTAAAGTTACACTTACAAGAGTGTTTGTTGCTTTACATAGTGGTTTTCAAGGGTTTTATATAGTTTCTATAATTAATGCATGTTGTTTGACTGGGGAATGGAAAGAAGGGTTGAAATCTGAGACAATATTAAAATACTTTAGAAACTTTGAAGCATTATAATAGTTATTTCAATAAAACTACTTCAAATATTTCTTCAAGAAGGAAACAATTTGGAGTTCAAGTTCAGCAGCATAATAACTGAAAATGTATAACAGTACTCGTATTCCCATCACTAAACTATAGATTACGGTCTTTTTCAGTTGTTGCCATTATAAATCCCTGTTCCCAGGGGTGCTAAGCTATCATAAAAATTTGCTTTGGGCAATGCTTTGAGATAAGTTCTTCAAAAAATGCATAGGGGATTGGCTTGCAACTCCCACTTGTGTTAATAGGAGCTATCAAGGCAAATCTCTCATGTATTCATGGGAGAAAAAGCTCCAGAGTATAAAAAACTTTCGGCCTGAGGATTATTTGTTTTTGATATATATCCTAATAAAAAAATGCTCTAAAACAAAACACTTCAAGCTAGTGATCTCAGTTATTTGCTGGGTCTGTTAACACTCAGTAGGTTTTCTTAAATTGAAATTCCACTAATGAAGCCTGCAACACAAATTATTTCCTAAAAGTTTGTGGAAGAAAGAATAACAGTTTGGTTGAAGAAATATAAATTTTCAAGGAAATAATATTTAATAACTGCACAGAAACATTATATACTAAGTTTTATTCTATTTTATATCTAATCCAAAATGCTGATAGAACTTCACTTGGATACACATCTTGTCCTTTAGGAGGTGGGGATATAGATATGTGTGGTTGATCTGAGTGTAAGTGTCCCTTAACTTCTACATGCAGCTTCACATTTTCTACTTTGATGTAGGTTACAGTGGTATATCAGCTCATCTTCCCTCTTCTGGGAGAAATTCCATTCCCCCAATTCCAACAGCTCACATTTCATACAGTCCATCCAGGCATCAGGTCATGGGTTTACTATAAATGAGTGTGCTGATAAAAAAAACTTGACACACTTCATCTTCTAAAACAATCTGGCTATGTCTATGTCTCTCATGTCTGCATTCCCCAAGTAGCTCGGCAGTAAAATATACCAGAAACTTCCACTGAGAACCATAATTTTCAGTTCTCCAAAGTCCTCATAGTCATTTACATTAAACATAGAAGTGTCTGAACACTGCAAAAGAAGAAACACTACACAGAAATATCAACTTCATCAATTTCAGCCATTTTGGAAAGTAGCTTAATTTTATGTGTTCTGAATCATTCCTTGAAGGAACTTTTTTTCCCCAAACTGTTATGAGATTGCAGGGAAAAGAAAAATTAACCTTACAATCTAAGGACCACCTTTGTGAGTACTACTTTCCTGCCTACACAGTCTACATTATTTTTCTCAGGCAAGGATTTCTATAAGAACATGATTATGTCAGAGGTTGACTATGTCAGCTCAAAATACTTCTTCAACACAATTACAACCCTATAAAGTCATCTCATGAGCTGGGGAAAGTGAGCAATTCTGCATATGATAGGTAAGGCTAAACGTACTCTTTCCTTTCTGTAGGCAGATATTGCAGGTCCACTTCTTCATGCTTCTTTTCACTTCCATACATCTTTCTGGCAAACAGATGGCAGAAACTTTAAATAGTACTTGAGGTGAAATCTCACCAATGTCTTCTACAACAGAAATCCTACTTTCCTCTCTGTACTGCAGATATCTCACTTGCCACCATCTCAGATCATATTTTTCATTTTAATAGCCTCTTCACATTGCTTGTTCATGTATTTGACGTGACTGAGTAATAGTACCAAACTTCTTCTTCTTCTATTATTTCCACTCTGTGAGCAACAAAGCCTTGCTATTTGTCCTAAACTCCACACCTCCTACTGTTGAATGTCATCCCTTCTCTTTTAGGCCAGCGTTCAGTTGTCCATTTTACTCTGATAGTCTGGACCTCTCCCGTGTTAATTTAGTATCACTGTAACTATTTTATTTTTCCTACTAACAGTTTCCATGAACAGTATCACCTGCACTCTCTTCTTACCCATTTTACAATTCTTGTGCTGATCTAGCTTCATTAATTAATAAGCAACTTCCTACAGGAATTATTTTGCAGTAAATCTGATGCCCAGAAATATTTTAGCTAGTACATTTTCTTTGCCTAGAAAACCCTTTAATTTAGTCAAGAAAGGTACAATTACCCTGCATGATTGGCTTTTGCTGAACCTACTTAGAATTTTTTTCATTTCTGATTTATATAATTAATTATACAATGATCCAAATTTGTTCTAAAATCTCCATGAGGTAGGATTACTATGTCAGTAATTACCCAGATCACATATCTCCCTTCCTTAATATATACAACATGTCTGTTTTCCTGCAACAAATACAATTTGCAGTCTGATGGACTCCTTAAAAATACTTGCTAGCAAATTAATTTTCTGTGAGAAAATCATGAGTTGAAATATGAAAACAAAACTTAAAACTTTTTTGTGGAAAAAAACAACAAATTTTTGTAGTCAAGTGGAAGGTTATCAAATTGAATTTTGCTGACCACTTTGGTTTGCAATGGGTAACATCTAAAAAATAAATAAATAAGTCATGAATATTTATAATCTGTCTACTTTTAATGTAGTCCATCAAATTTAAATGAGACAAAGGATTAAAGCTACAATTTAAAAGCTTAAAACTAGAAAGGCTTATTTTTAACCTTAGGACAGCCCAGCATTTAAATAAGACCAATTGGAACTGGGAATGAAAATGAACTCTTAATTTTATTAATCTCCTTACACTGTTGTGCATTGTTCTGAGTCACCAAAATATGCATAGCTTCTGAACAGCCTGACACTTTGCTTTGCATTTCATGCTATATTTTAAGAAATGTATCATATATCACTTGTTAATGGTTTCTGTGGGAGGAGATGAGTAATTAAGGACTTGTGAAATTGGGGCAGGGTACGTTTTTATAACTGATAACATAAGCTCACAGGATGGCTGCAGTTCAACAAAGGGCTTAGCTTGCTCTGTTCTATAAATAAGCGCAGGAAATTAGATTAAAATTTTAAAATTAGATTGCCAAGATTTTCAAAAGTGACCATAGGATCTGTGTGTCTTGCTTTGGGACCCTCATTATGAAGTATTTTTTAGAATCCGCATGTCTGACACCTTTTGCAAATATTTTAGTCTTAGAAAGATTTTATTTCTTCAGCCTTAAAATATATCTATATATATATTTTTTTTTTTTTGAGAAGGATTTAGTTAGACTTGGAAAAACACCAAAGAGAGCAAGCTGGACTACTCTTTGAATTGAATTGTTTTGTTAGACATGTTATATATAGCACATTATGGAATATAAATTTTCTTTATAAGGGTGAATTGTAGTCACACAAATCCTTCTGTATGGGTTTTTTAGTGTAAAGTATTTATTTGTAATATTAATAGGCAGAAGTTAATCCTTACAGTTCCTCCCTCCTCACTTGAGGAGGGAGGAACTGTAAGGATTTTGAAGTTTCATTTAGAAATTAAATTAATGTTTAAGTTTTATTGGTTTTCTTTCCTAAACATTGGTGGAATATGAGACAATGCCATTTACAGTCTTGGAGAATTTATCTGGGTTTTGTAAATAAAGCAGTCATATTGTTTAGAGCTTAGATACTTGAGTTTCAGGCAGAGGAGGGAGGAATGGAGACATCTTTCCTTCTCTGGTGTT
This sequence comes from Phylloscopus whistleri, assembly GCA_017589585.1. NCBI lineage: Eukaryota > Metazoa > Chordata > Aves > Passeriformes > Phylloscopidae > Phylloscopus > Phylloscopus whistleri. The sequence goes on from JADMLD010000757.1 coordinate 4,117,485, forward strand.
TAAAAAATCTCTGATATCTGACAGCAGATATCTACTCAATAGAGCTAATGCACTAAAGCAGGATTGTAACTCCATTTTGTGACTATGTTGTGACTCTCCAAAGCTCTTGGAAAGCTCAGACTGTATTTGGATTTAGTATTGCTGTAGAACCTGAGCACTCCACTCCATCTGGCTACTGTTTGGTTTCCAGCAGGAGAAAAGTGGAGGCCAAGAAAGACACTGGTGTGGATGATGTGGATAACATGGAAATTTTCAAAGTATACCTTACCTTGACACAGATACTATATTTATGACAACAGATCAAATTTTTAGGAAAGCCTGGAAAATGGTCTATACAGTTTTTTCTTTTGCAGAATGAGATTTAGGAAAATCCCAGGCATGTATCTGCATTACATTTTTAAAAGAAAATGAAACACATACTCCAGAGAATGAAACTTTATCCCCCTTTTCTTAAATTCTGAAGGATCTTTTCATTCACTACTATTTCATTGGTTTAGTTGCTTATGAAACAATACAGTAAAAAACTGTTGAGGATAGAATATGTGCTACACATGAACTGAGCATAAATTAATGTTAGCAACACAGTAACATATATAAAACAGAAACAAGGAAAAGGGTTGAGGTAAAGCTTGATATTTTTTCTGCTGTTGTTTGAACCATTCCTACTGTCATTACCTTTTCAAAAATGCAACACCTAAAACGTTATCTAATACCCGCATTTGAACATTGTACAGGGAAGACAGCTACACAAAATATTTCATGAAAGGAGAATCTTAAAATTCTTATCAAGAAGATTGCCAGCTGCATAAAAATGGAGATTGAATATACTTTATTCTCCAGTCCTCTTCAATTTCCTTGAGTTATAAGCCTGTGTAAAAGGATTTGGGACACCTGAACAAAAAAGATAAATGGACAACTATTGCAGTTGTAATTGGAAACAATTTTGATGAGCCAACTGGCGAGTATGGTTTTTGTTGTTCTGGTCGTACGGAGGGCAGGAGCAAACATTTGGAGATAAATGTGAAAATTTTTAAGATTTCTTAAAAAAAATTAATAAATGTATGTCCTTGGAAACTGCCCTCCCACTTCTAACCCACTACATGAAATCAGTCTGAGAGAAAATGTGAGCTAGGTTTGTCACCAAGAGTAAAGTGTGTCCTGAACTGGCAACACTTCCTTTTCTTTCTCTCTTCTGTCTCTAACATACAGATATACAAATTACAAATTACAGTACCAAAATTAAATGCCCAAACAGCACCTGGCATGAGTCTGCATGTTGTCTTAATTCCACTCCTGTGACGCTCCATGAAAAACTGTATTGATGGCACCATACATTGGCTAAGCCTACACAGCTACTCTTTCTGCCAGTCCTTCCATGTGTCACAGAGATCAACTTACACATCTTGCTTTTATGCACAAAATTAATGTAGTGTTTGGAGGGTAAATTCTGTTTAAGCAAGCAGTTGAAGTCTATTAACTACTTTGAAGGTGGGAGGGAAATAGCAGAAAAAGCCACATTTACTTTGATGACACTCTCACTGCTCAGCTGAAATGTGGGAAATGCAGCTCCCAGTGGCTGTTCAGAGACAATTTGAATTATTTTGTGGATATTTTGATGCAAGTGGAGATAAAGGCTCAGAAAAAATTCATTGCGTGGAGGAGGAACTGCACAACAGCAAATCTTTTTCCTCAGCTATTGAATCTTAAAGGCAAAGTTCCTTTGTGTGTATCTCTACACCATAACTCATCCAAGAGTCATACTGTATGTTAGGTATATATGCAGGATATTTCAGTCAGTATACTTAACTCTTCCTATAAAGTCTGTTTTTTTGCTATGTGTCTGTACAGCAGTTCCAATCTATGAGGCAAATAAGTAAGTTAAAGTATGTCTTCTATTTTGTGTAATATCTGTTTTAGCAAATTAAAGATTTTGTTTCTTGAGAACAGTAGACGACTCTTTTCTTATACAATATATTAAGGTTTACATTCTCAAAGAGTTTTCTGGACTCAGGCCCCAAAAGCAAGTAAAGTGGTGCATTGTAAGCTGAAATGGAAGCATTTTTGCTGTTATTAAAAAAATAATGAAATGAAGTATTTTGTCTTGTGTCACTTCTCAGACTTGAACATAAAGACACAAACAAAAGGTCTAATTTTTATTAGCACACAGTAAAATAAAATCTTACCATTTGTGGTAAGCTTTAAAATCATTTGGAAATGATGCTATTGAATATAGTTTAGATCCAGTAGATAAGGATGAAGAAGAAATAAGACAAATGCAGAAACTACTACTACATTTAACAATGCATCAAATGCATCAAATGCTCTCTTACTGTTGATTCAGGTATCCTTGACATCTGTGGAAGCTAGTCTTCAGTATCTCCCAAAGGCTGAACTCCAAGAAGATAGAGAACAGGCAGTCAACAGAAGAAAGAAGAGATATTAATTGACAAATTAATAATTAACAAAATAATAATTCTGCCAAAATATTACTTTGCTAGCTTTATAGTTGGAAAAAAAGGGATAACTTTCTCCCAGTGGAATGCACAGTGATGAACCTACACAGAAAAGAAACAAATCATTAAAAGGACACATCTAGATGCTATAAACTCTTACATATTTGACTGCTCACTCTCCTGCAGCCTAATGTGGAGCTGGTACTCTCTCCTCACAGGCATGTGTGAGTTGAACTTCCAGGAGGGGTAAATCAAAGAAATCAAATCTCTCTCTTCTACGTTATATTAAAGAAATCTGGATATAGGCAGCTGCATCTCTGACTGCTTCTTTCTGTTTTTTATGAATCACACAGAGTTGTCAATGCATGTTAGGGGATCCTGGTGCCTGTCTGCTGAAACACACTTTCCAGGAGACATGGGTGATAGCACGGTTGCTTTATAAATCCCAAGTTCTCTTAGACACAAGCTGGACATTTGTCATGCTCTGCTCTCCCCAGGCAGCTGTAATTTGGGATATGCACAGTATCAGACTAAGACATATCTAAGAAATTGCAGTAGTAATGACGTTATTGGTAGAAAGCAAGGTGTCTACATAGTCCATCCTAATTCTGGATCATTGTCTTGGATTTAGGTGCTGAAATACCTTTTTTAACATATTCATGGAGCCTTATTGTTTCTGTTTGCTAACTAACTACGTTTATCTTATTTATTATTTAGTATTTTTTGTGAATATGAAGTTTAAAATAAGTTCAGATCAGAAATAAAATGGTTAAGTAAAAAGCAAAAAGGCTTGGAAATGTTAATGGAAGCAACTAAAACTTTGGATATACAAACTATTTCCATATTAGTGCTATCTCAGCCTTTTTTTTTGTACACACAAGGTACACTTGCTGTTCTCCATTACAAATTAGCAAAACCTTTTTTCTAACTATTATTTTGCTGGATAGTGGACAAACTATTAGTTGTACATAGTGTTTCTTATACTCTTTCTCAAATTCGAGCTGTTTATTAAAATAATATTCTTTTTTAAAGAAGTGAAACACTATTTCGGGTTACACTGTCTCTGTATAAGCTGTCATTTCAGCTTATATTTCATTTAACATCACCAACAATGTATTTTTCCTGAACTGTAATTGTTTTAGGCATGACTATTTTCTCATTGCATGCAGCTACTCTTGCTTATTGGAAATAATATGTGCTGTATTTAGATATAAACCTATTCATAAAATACCTCATTAGGAATATTTAGAATTAATTAAGTGATGACTTGGTAAAAAGAAATGTCTGGATTTATTATTTATCAAGTAAAACCACCATAGAAATATTTTCTGCTTTTATGATTATTCCACATTTAAGATGGAATTATTAGTTTATTTCAAACTACCATTATTTCAAGAGCATTTCGTGATTCCTGTTCTGTTCCTACAGACCTTTTCCTAGAAGACTTAGCAAGATTTATATCTAGCATAAGATTTGGTGGTTACTACTAGGCTGAGTGATCAGCAGCCAGACATTGGACCAGTATCTCATTTCCTGTTTTCTGCAGGTGTCTATTGACATATAGGAAGCAATTTCTTCCTGGCAGTCAAATTATTTTACTTGGTTTGGATGGACAATCTTGTTGACTTGTTTCCTTGACACTGACATGAATCAATAAGGACACAATCCATTCTACGTTCATGAAGCTGTGGTGGCTATCACAGTAAACTGCTTATTATGCATTACCACTTACACTTAAATGTGAGAGAGGAGAGACAATGTCTTGTAGTTTCAGATTCCAAGCTATGTAACAAACTCAGACTCCTGGTTCCAAGAACCTAAGGATCATAAATCTTGCATGCAAAATATCATGCTAGTGTTTTCAGGGTGTAATACCTGTTTAAATTGACACAAATTAAATCAACATGTGGACACCGTTGGAGGGTTTGGTATAATAAATCCTTGGACCCTTTTGTTCATGCTTTAATAAGTTACCTTTTCATTTTGGCTGAAGTTTCTTTGCCATCAATTTAATTTATTGCTTAGTTTTCCTCTCATTTTAATGTGCTACATAGACATCTTCTCCAGTATCTTACCTTTAAATTATTTTGTTTCTTCCAAAGCAGTTGTCTCATCTTGCCTTAGTTTCTACCACATCTACGTAAGACTCTAATAGCTAAATAATTTCATTTTTTGTTCTTTTGTTTTACACTTACTAGGTTTACACATTGGAAACTTTTTCTCTTGCTTCTTAGTATCTAGAGGCTTCTAATCAAGTACTCCTGAAACTGTTGTGTCCTTCAGTTTAACTGCTTGACTTGGTTAGCTTTACCTTGAAGACTTTCAATTCTCAATGGCTTTTCAACATATAAATTAAATGTTTCACCTGAAATTGGATTTAACGTAGATGCTTTCAATACCTTTACTCATTATCTGTTAAGTATGTTCATTAATCAACATTTCCTATTTTAAATAAAAATGTATTATTCTGACACTTGTGATTATGGTCTCCTAGCAACTTTCTCCAACCTGTCCTTTTCATTTCTATGGTCTAAGGCCAGAAAGGAGTGAAGATAACCCTAATTCTGCATGTGGTTCAATCCTTTTCTCCATGTGATATAACTTAAATTTGTTAAAGGAGCTGATATCTGTAATTTCATTTGACTAATGATAAAGTACAGTATTAAACTTCCATTCTACGTGTCAGTGTAACCTATATCATAGAAAGAAAAATCTTTTCCCACACATTCACTTGGAGCCTGCAGTTAGCAGGCTGATTGTTTTTCACACAGAAAACTCCAGCAAGGCATCTTAAAGGAAAAACTTAATTCAATAGGTCTCTTCAATACCTCAGTAAGAATCAACTTTTTTTCATTTTACATGCTGCTCTCCTCAATCCAAGTGGCTGCATGAGGTAAATTTTCTTGTCCCCAGTTGCCAAGTGCCTTCTCATTTTTAAAGTCCTCCTTAAGCTTTTCTCTGAAATTACTTCCTCTTCTTTTTATGCCCATATATCTATAGTTGTTTTTTCTCTTGGAACATATTTTTGTGTCCTGTCACAGCTTGTTCTTACAAAATTGTGTAAGCTCTTCCCCTTAGGTGTCTGATCTTACAATCTCTGGCACCCTGTGGGACAGCTGCACTGCTTCCAGAAGAGAGAAGTCTAATTCTGCAACAGTGGGTCTTCAAAATGGTTCATAAAGCACCATATATCTTTATATATGTATAAACTTACATATGAAGAAACCCACTCTTCTCACTATCAGGGTGCAATTTCTCATTTTTCACCACACTTGAATTTAGAGCTGAACAGATCTGTTTGTGCTGGTTTGCACTGACTCCATAGCTCCATCTTCATGGATACACAAGGAGAAAGCATGACTAATGACATCATCAGTGTTCATCCTTCTATGTAAAACAAAGCTGAAATTAAGTATCTGATCCTGTTCTTGAATTTAAATTTGCAAGTCATCCATACTGTTTACAACACAATTTAATACAGACACGCAGTGGAAATTCTGTACATTTTTGAAGGAGTGGGTGCCTGCATATGCTCGGGGCTTTAGTATGGGCTCAAGCTTTTGTTTCTATAATCTGTGGAGGGCAAATACAGGTGGCTTGAGTGCACTGTCCTCTAGGAGGTATGACAAATTCAGTTTTTCTTTGTTTAGACAGTCGACATCCTGGTCCTGTGTGGTTTGGAGCCAGAAACAAGTTTAGAAAGAAAGAGCCTAGGAGACAGGCTCTTAAGTCATGCTCAAACCCAGTCTAGGCTTTGCCCCATTGTCTTTGCAGAGAAAGAAATTTAATGGGAATGAAGAGATTATTTCTGTAACACTATTTTTAAGAAATCGTGGATTCTAGCCTGGAAACATGGGCACCAGCAGTTTGAGCTCCTTTGCTTATTCTAACAGTCACAGGAAGGAAACCACTCAAGGATTCTGCCTGGGAAAGAAACGAACTAGAGAAGCAATGAAGAAATAGAGAACATGCTGGGGCACCCACAGATCCTTCTGCAGCACCTGTGATGTCAAAGTTGAAACTGATGGTGTTTTTATGACTCCCTATTTCTATTGATGTCTTTTTTTGTCGGGGTTAATGGAATAAGGCAGCATGCATCTAGTCTGTGCTTATCTACTATTGAGCTCAGTGACACTCAACAACCTGAGAATACTTGCAATACATGGAGAATACTTACCATGTGAAATGCATTAGAAATTACTTAGAAATTAACTCTCTGTGGTTGTTTATAGATATAAATACACTCAGTTGGACTCAAGCATTCAAAGCCATCTTATGATGAGTAGTGAATTTACTAACATAGATGGGAACTATGCCACGTATACTGGCCAGAGTACCAAAAAACTCAGGTCCAGACAGGTTTAGTTTTCTGGTGTAGGTATAACATAGTTGGTAAATGTTGAACTCCTGAACCTGATCTGGTCAACAAAAATCAACCAGACTTTCCTGTTTTCTCAAACTTTCAACAAAGGTTTCTTCTCTAGGACTTTCACCATTCATTTTCAACATCAAATTACATACTATTTTTGGGGATACAAATACAAGATAAAGCACTGAGGAAGTGCTCATTGAAACACTTTCAATCATTTACCAGCAATTCTGGATAACCAGAGAGGTTCCTGTTCAGTGGAGGTTGGCAAATGTGACACTCATCTCCAAAAAGAGACAGAAAAAGGAGCTGGGGAACTACAGGTTGACCTCAATGCCAGGGAAGATCATGGAGCTGATCATCTTGAGTGCCACACATGGCATGTGCAGGACTATCAGAGCATCAGGCTAAGCCAGCCTGTGTTTGTAAAAGGCAGGTCCTGCTTGACCTCCTCCCACCTGCTGATGCAGCCTCACCTTGAGTCCCATGTGTAGTTTTGGGAAAGACATAAGAAAGACACTAATCTATTAGAGAGTGTCCAAAGGAGGGCAACAAAGACGGTGAAGGGCCTTGAGGAGTAGCTGAGGTCACTTGGTCTGTTCAGCCTGGAGAAGATGATTCTAAAGGGAGAGTTAAGGGACAGGCACCAATCTCTTCTCTCTGGTGACAAGTGACAGCTGGCTGAACATAAGCCAGCAGTGTGCCTGGCTGACCAAGGCCAATGGCCAGGATGGCCTGGCCTATAGTAGCAAGAGTGTGGCCAGGAGCACAAAGGCAGTGATCGTTCTTCTGTATTTGGAACTGGTGATGCCACACTTCAAGTCCTGTGTTCAGTTTTGGGCCCTTCACTACAAAAAACACACTGAGGTGCTGGAGCGTGTCTAGAGAAAGGCAACAGGGCTGGTGAGGGGTCTGGAGCACAGGTCTTATGAGTAGCAGCTGAGGAAGCTGGGGGTGTTTAGCCCGAGGGATAGAAAACACAGGGGGGACCTTTTTGATATCTACAACTCCCTGAAAGGAAGCTGTGGCAAGGTAGGAGAAGGGTAATTTCTTTGCTTGAACAACAAGTGATAGGATAAGAGGAACTGGTCTCATGTTATACCAGGGGAGGCTTAGATTGCGTATTAGGAAAAACTTCTTTATGGAAAAGGTTGTCAAGCACAGGAAGAGGCTGCCCAGGGAAGTGGTTGCGTCATGATCCTGAAGGTGTATAAAAGACCTGCAGGTGTGGTACTTCGGGACATGGTTTGGTGCTGGACTTGACAGTGTTGGGGCAATGGTTCTGGATCTGATGATCTTAGGGGTCTTCTACAAATTAAATGATTCTTTGATTCTATGATTCTAGATTGGATCTTTAGCTCACTTTAGCTGTTTTTAGCTCACTGATTGACACGTTTGGAGGAATGTTCTCTCTAGCTATGTTAGAATAGTAGCAATGGAGAAAACAAAATGGGAAATAGAAGACTTACAGCAAGACTTAAAGCTGAATAGAACATTTACAGCTGACTTAATCTGTGCATTTTGCTACTATCAGCTTCTTCTCTAAGGGCTAAATTCAACCCCATCTTGGATATCTCAATAAAATTAATTCCTCCTACTGGAAAAAAAATCTCTTTCTGGTTTCTGCTGCTTGCCAGCTACTATTCTGGTTTCTTGCTTCAAACTTTTCCCCTACCTTTTCACTTTCATCTTAATATATTCCTTTGTCTCCTTTCCCTCCTTCAGCTATCAGAACTGAATTTTGTATCTACATAAGTTAATGCAGTGGAAACATAGTAGGGTGGATTCTGTATGTTATGCAGAATAGAATTAAACAAAATTGCACACACTTGCAAGAAGTAGTTTTTAGGTCTATCCTTTATTTCTGGCTCATTGTGAAAAACAGAATTCAATTAACCAGTTAATTACTGGTTCTTAGAAAAATAAACTCTGATTTATTTTTTTTACAAAGGGACGAAAAAAGGCAAGTTTGTTAGACAATGAAAATTAGTGGCTGATTACTATAGGAAATTTCTATATTTTGAAGAATTAAACAAGAAAGAAAGAATGGAAGAAAGGAATGAAAAAAAAAACAAGAAAGAAGAAATAAATGAAAGAGAAAGAATGAAGAAAAGAAGGAGAGACCAGGAGAAGAAAAGAAGGAGAACCCAGCTACATTTTGTTTAACCTCAAAGGAAGATTTTGCTCTCCTGCAAGTTATTCACTTATGCACTTGCAATGAAATCAGCATTGTGAGTAAGTTGATAGCCTGTACAGGGAAGGAAAGAATGGCAAGCTGATTACTTTATGGTTATTTCACAAAACTGATGAGACAGCAAATGATATTCAATCCTATTAAAAAGACTAAGCACAGCCTTTTTTCTACCCTTTAAAAAAAAAAAAAATCCTGCACTCCTTGTGCTGGGATTGGATGATATGATTCTACAATTCAGGGAGTCTGCAGAACATCTGCAATGAAATTGGTTTTCTGTGGAAAACTGATGAATCACTTACTGCCAATGACTGGAAGGAAAAGTACTTGTTTATGCCCTTATGTAATGAATTTTTATGAGGTGAAGTTTGCTGTTTATAAAAAATATACTTTCAGTTGCTGCAGATGTAAAATAATAGAATTCAGAATTTAGACCACCACATTACTGAAAAGGCAGTCACTTAACAGAGTATCGTCTACTTGCAAAATGCCAAAAAAAGGCTTTTACTTTTGTAATAGAACTAAAATTTCCATCCATTCCATAAGGTCTTACAAGAGGGGAGGGAAAAAAACAAAAAAGCAGCAAGGACAATATTAACAGTTACCTTTGTTAACATATTTTAAAATAAAATGAATACTTTTACCAAAAAATACATGTTCTGCTTCAAAAAGTAGAACTAAAACATCATGCTCATGAGCAGCTCCTGAGAAAGCAAGCAGTGTCTCTCTGTAATAACGGAAAATCAATTGCATGCTTTTCATTGAATGTCCCCCAACAACATCTTTAAAACATGAGTTAAAGTAGTAGGTTAGGTGTAAGAACTGACTATTTCACTGTGAAAAGCAACTTCTCACAATCATATGTATCTTAAGAGTTTTATGCCTGCAAATTAATTAGTGGAGCTAATTTTAAGAATTAACCAGACTCTTTTATTCTTACATTCAGCAAGACTTCAGTTTGATTGCTACAATCTTTTAATTTCTTTTAGACTCTTGAGACATTTCAGTAAAGTATTTCACAACTTGAATGTTCTTTTTTGCCATGTATTTCCAAGAATAGCTGTAGGTGACTGGAATTGTGCAGGTATCTATTCTTAACGACTACCGCATTTTGCATTTCTGCAGCAAAAGCTGTTTTGCTGTGTATGTGCAAAACTTTCAAGTGCCATTTTCTGCATGCATCAATTTCCATGTCCTGATATCTATATTGGTTCTGCAAGCATGGATAACACACCAGTGTTTCTTGGATCAATTTATATTTTCATGAAGTTGGGTTTTTGTGGCACTAAGCAACGGTATAATGAGCAACCTGCGCTTTTTTGTGCCTTGCCACTCTACTACCTTTGAAATTGTTGCAGGGTGACTGCTGTCACTGCTATCAGTCACAGGGATTGTGAGAGGATGCAACAGAGACAGCATGCTGCAGGTCCATCTACACCTTCTGCAATGGCCAGAATTTGCTTAAACCTGGAGACAACCGGTCAAACACAACTGAACTCTTATCCTACCTTCCACAGTGCATATAATAGAAGCTGTGCCACTTGGCTAATTGCCCACCTCATGCTTGCATCTGCAGTGTGCTCTGGTCATTCAAGCATTGCTTTTGGAGAAGAAATACCACACATCACATGGGACCATTTTGTCCTCCATATATGGAATGAACAGCAGTGAGTGCAGAGTTTTTGCATACAACAGGCCCTCAGAAATCCTCCTGTTGTTTATCCTGCAACCACATTCCTCTAGGGCTCTGATTCTTGCTCTCATTCTAGGGCACCTGCCTCCAGTTTTGCCCTATTCTTATCCTTTTTTTGTTTTAACACAGAAGAAATCAGGGATAGGTTGTTATTACTGGTAGTGTAGCAGTTATGGAGTTGTTGAAGCCTTTATGAAAAGTCTTCTGACAGACATGAGATGAATGGCAGCACACTGGCTAACTTTATCATATCTTGCACCAGTTTGTTCTCTTAGGAGACCCAAGATCAGAGAGGTATGCAGCTAAGTCTTTTGTACTTATTCAAAACTGCCTGCTAGACATAAAACCACCTGCATCAGCTGATGCGTAAGTCTGTCCACATCTCTTATCTGAAACAGATCTGCATTTTTGCATGCAGATCAACAGACAGTTTAAGAATTCTAAAACCCCATGTGTGCTCTAGAGACCAGAAACAATGACTAGTTGGCTTCAGCATATGCTCCACAAACATGCGTGAGCACGTTTGTGATTCATCTGGTGCCAGCCTGAGAGGGATTCTTCCCACAAATGTCTTTTCTTTGAGTGATATTTGGCCACTTTGCCAGGCTTGTGCCAGCTCTCCTGGAATGGCAGAAACTGAAGACTGTGGTAACAATTTATGTGGATGTTTTAATGTCAGCATGCAAAACCATCTTGGGAGGTTGAAGGCACGCAGCTGTAATCTATTCAACAAATTCTACTAAGAGTTCCTCTGGGGAATAGTTAAAGGGTTGAAGCACCATTTTGAAACTGCTTCTGCGGTTTTGGTTGTATGCACTGTGACTTGCAGCAGCTCAGGCTACCATACTGTATTAAAAGCAAACGACCATCAGTTTTATTATGTCGTGGCAATAAGCACAACCCTATCCTGTGCCCAGTCATGCCACAATATTCCCTTCTCAGTACAAGGCAACACAGCTTCCTAGCAAACACAGAGTGAAGAAGCTATGACTAATCTGCTCAAAAGAAATGTGAAAAAGATAATTTGCTTAAACCCAAAACTGAATAAAGTTTTAAAGAGAAGTCTAAACTAGTTTCTCACTTTGCATTTTAGTACCATAAATGGCAAAGTATGAAGTCATCCACTGACTAAGAAATAACCACCCTTTCAGAAAAACTCTTTTAAGAAAAAGGCAAACTTCAGAACCTCCTGTTAAAAAGTATCATTTATTTGTCAACTTGGTTTTCATAAGAATGACACATCCCAGATAACAATTGCATTAGTTTCTCAAATAAGAACATTATAATAGATTGTATTTAGCAAATACATATCTTTCATCTTTCTTCACATTGTCTCTTTACTAATGCTGAGATCATCCTTGTCCATCATATCTCACAAAAAAATAAATACTTCCAGGTAAGGCAGAAATCAAATACTATCCCTTTCTTTTACAGAAACTCCCGCTTTTAAGTCTTCTATAAAATTACTTATATAAGACCTCCCTTAAATTATCGAGGTAATTAATATGTAAAAACAATTATCTTTTGTTTAGTCTACAAATTATCTGATTTTTTCCTGCAATATCTTCAACTAAGACTCTTCTGCATCTGATAGATCACAAGACACAACAAAACAGAATTAAAATATTTTAAAAAGTATATATTTAAAGTGCTTCAGGAAAATGCTGAATATTGATTTTGAAGTACTAAAAAGGTAAGCTGGTAGCAAATATTTTTTCAGTATTCAAGTTGAGACCCTGGTCTCATTAATCTCAGCTGCAACTACAACTCGGCAAAGGTTTTACCATATGGGAGATTAAAAAAAATCTGCATCTGACATAAACAACCATTCTTTTCCCAAACCACCTACTTCTGTGAGATACTTAGTACCTGCTTACTTGCATGGAAAATAAAAGAACTAAACCCCCACCTTATGCTCCAGGATCTTAGGGTAACAAAAACTGTTTGTGCCACAAGACGCTGACTTTACAAACTTTTTTAATGCTATGGACTACAAACCCAACACAGTGATGAGGATGTGCTGCAGAAGTAGAACAATGCTTTGCTGTAAGAAGCCAGCATAACTTTAGAAGTAAGTATTAGAAGTTTAATTCCAGAAAAAAAACCCACCAAAAACAACAACCCAACAGTAAAGTTATAGCAGAGCCAGCAGAAAGCAGCTGTACAACTGAGGTACTAAACTGCTTGAGACAGGTTTTGTGTTGATAGTGTAGCAGGGATGAAAAACACAGTATAAACTTTACCTGTATGAAGCTGCAAGAGACAAAACAAACCCCAGGAATTTTGTACAGTTTACCCACCTCAAACAGCAGGACAGAGGGAGGTGGAATGAAAAAGGAAGACAACATTCTTTAATATTCAGGAAAATAAAACATTTCTAAATAGGAAAGAAGCTAACTCCTACATAAGAAGGACATGACACCTAGCAGAGGCCAATACAGAGAATCCATACTCTTTTGATAAAATATTGCTCTGAGACTTCAGAATAAATGAAGAGTCCACAGCAAATAAAGGTCTGCTATGACTGTAAGTGACAAACACTGGATTTTGGATGCACACAAGTCTTAATAAACAAACACAGTTAAAGACCGAATTACCAAAAATGCTGATGATGTTTCTGGAGACATTAGATTACCGTGAAGTCAGGGTTACGAATGCATTTCTTTGGGAAAAGCTATCAAGTGATGTGGAAGGACAATTCATACAACATTTCTTCAGGATCAAGAAGTAACTTCAGGATGCTCTCCAAATGACTTGTCAGTTTTCATACTCTAATAAATTAAACAGGTTTGCACCTGCTGGTTCTAATTGCAACAGCAAATAACAGAAATACAGAAATACAATTAGCAGGCTGCTAATATACACATTTGACAGCACATATTGCAGCACAGTATCTGGAAGCACTTGCTCTGAAGTCTCTGTTGACTCACAGAACAGTAGCAAAATTAATGAAGTTTTGGGCTGCCCACCTGCTAACTATATCTAATTAAATCTGATGAAAGCACTGTGTGTCACTCTAAAGATCAAAACCTAGAATTTAAGATCTTCAAAAAAACACGCTAGTGGGTTGTTCTAATCAGGATGTAGAATGAAAAATGTAATAAACCATTTCACAGAAGCAGATCAAAGATACTCAATCAGCTGTTACCCTGCTATTTTTGGGACTGACTATTGATGATTGCCAATCAAGAACAGAGCCACCATAAAGCTATTTATTCAATTTAGCTGTATGTTTTTGAAAATTTAAGATTCAAAAGAGGATGTAATGTATTTTTGTGTAATGAGACTCTTCTGGATAAGACTTCCTGTTAAAAAAGGTTTGCAATTAAAAAGAAAATAATCTTATAAAACCAGGTTGAAGAGTAAATGGATAAAGTGTTAAAACAGAACAATTAAAACACTGCAAAGCCAATTAAGAAAGCAAACAGTGAAAGCAAAAAGTCAGAAATTACATTATTTTAATCTATTAACCTGCATAACTGTGTTTGATCTTCCTCTGTGTGGAAGTGAGTTCTGAGATTTGGCATCAACCTCAACCACACCAAAAAAACTTGATTGGCAATTCCTACAGACAGCATTTTGTGAGCAGTTTTCTTCAGTGTCTCTGACTCAGAAGAATATGGGTTACCCTAAACAGCTGCCACATTCCAATGCTTGATGGGCTTCATCCCTCAGCTTCTGAGTGAAGAGGTAGAAGGCAATATATATAATTGAAGACCAGAGACATAGTTGCCTGAGAAAATTAGTTGTCATCTCATGAAGGTCTAGAAGGTACACTGTTTCACTTACATCCTCTTTACACCTTTTTTTTTTTTTTTTTTTTAGTGCAACATCATACTGCGAATTGAAATTTAAAATTATTCCTTAGGCATGAAAAGAACATTTCCACTAAATCCATCTAGTAGTTAATCTGGTAATGGCACTGTGTCTAGGTAAGTTAGAGGTTGCTAAGTCAAAGTTTGCCAAGTGCCTTATTCAACTGGAATATTCTAAAGTTTGCAGATAAAAGTTTTTATTGAACTTCCTGAGAATGTTTTTGTTTCTCCCACACACCACTCAGAGTAAATTCAACTAGCTTCCCCTTAGGTGCCAAGCAGGGTAGGGCATTACAGCACTGTTACTCAATAAAAGCCTGACCAGTAAAAATACATGTTACAATAAATTACAGAGTCTCCAAAGCCGTCTTTAAGCAGTCTGCTTTCAATAATTTCTGAATTTTTCCGTTAATCTCTTCAATAGATATCATGTACAGTATAAAACTAAATCAACCTCACATCAGACACGCAATTCTGTCATTTCAATTTTATACTTCAATGGCTGAAGATTGTGTACCTCTGAGCCACATTTAGGACATGTAAAATACATATCAAATAAAAAGTTGCTTTTAATACAGTAGTAACAAAAAACATGTGGACAGCCTATGGTATGTGGCATGGTAGGCCATTCCCCACATAGTGAACACTCCCTGCAGTGAGCTGCTAATGTGTTCTCACTATTGGAAAGACCTGCAATAGGCAAGCACCAAGAAGAAATTTTAAGTTTCAGTTTCTGTACATTAATGAGTGGTAGCAGATATATCAAAAATTCAGCAAAGCCGTGCCATAAGAGCTCTCTGTTCATGTATTCAAATCCTATCTGACGAACACTTTGTGGCTTGCAAAAAACTGACCTAATTCCTAGAATGCGTTCTGTGAGTGTTGCAAATGTTCCTTTCCGAAGAAAAATCAGAAAATTTACAAGTCCACAAAGCTTAAGAAGTCCAGATCCAAAACTAATATAGCTCTTAATTTTGCAGAAAGACTGCTGTTGACGATTGCTAAATAAATCATAACACCTTTCTTCCAACCATCTTCCACCAACAGTGAAAATTAGATACCATAACTTCTGGTGTTTGCTCAGAGGTTGGTATTTCTCTGTCTGAGATAAGTTATTCTTGTACTGAATGTTGAGAATAGCCTGTCCCACAGTTGCATTCTTGGAATAGATAGTGAATTTCCATAATATAAGACATAAAAATGCTTTTACTTCTGGTTCAAAATGAGCCAACACCCCTGGTTTAAATCCATGAAAACAGCTGGTAAACTGGGACCACACTAGTTGTTCCAGGGCTTTGTTTAGTTCAAGAGCATCAAGTTGACTTATTCTGAGTACAGGATTCACACTCTTTTCATTTCCAATGCTGGAGGCCATTTCTTCACAAAAAAACTTCCTAGAAATAAAACACAAATAGATTTTAGTATAATGGGATATTTCTATTTCTATTTTTATTAATGATAGCAAACTTGCGAACCAGAGTTCTCAGAATGCTCTATAAATATGCTATTAATACACCACATTTCTTTTCAGGAAGCTTTACATTAATATAAAATTTAAAATAGTTTAAAATCTCAGTTTTCGAAGAAATTATACTTGACTATTTCTCACAAACAGTTAACATTTGGTAATAACTGTTCAACATCATCTAGATATTCAGAAAAATCCAAAAAATCAGAAAAAAATTATTTATTTATATATATACATATTAATGTATATATACATTTTTAAAAATTATTACATAATTGTAATATTCAATTGAACCTTAAAAGAGACCAAAGAAGAACTGTAACACTATATGGTGCTTTATGGAGAAATAGGGAAAATGAACATACTAACCAAAAAATCTGGAAAAGAACAGTGAGGCAGACAGAGTGTTGCCATATGAAAACTTCAATTGCGACAGCTGAAAGTAAACCTTAGAAATACTGACAAATTTAAGAATTACATAAAGATATGGATGAAAATTAAGGTGGGAAAGAATAAAATTTTCTCAATAAAGGCAGTGAGTTGTTTGGAGAAAAATCATAGGAGATTAAAGAAACATTCAGCATTCAGACATAAATTATTATACAGTACTTCACTGAAGTCTGCATATATTTTCTAGAGTGTTTTTGACAGGTGTGGGATTGTGCTACTTGTCGTATAACATTTCCAGGCAAGATGATTAATATATAATAGCAACTTCAACAAATGTAAACTCCTCTTGCTCAAGCATCATAGAGAAAAATAAAAATATTTTTTAAAATGGCTTCTTTTAAATGTTGTTGCATCTGCAAGTCTGACTGAGAAATAAATGCAATAAATTGCCAAAGCAAAATACAGGTAACACCTCAATTGTGGGGTAACCAATTTTTGCTTTCTTTTGTCAACAGACAAAACCCCGAAGTGATTCAGAAGTGTTTACAGACAGTACGCAGCATACTTGACTTTCTAAAGCAGACTCCTTGCATAACAGACCTGCAAGGAGTTCACAGCCTTCTGGAGAAACCATAGAAGGTAGTCCCTCAAATTCTCATTTATAAGAGAAAAATCTTAGAACCACACAAGATTACTGTGAGTAAAAGATGCTGTAGAGGGTTTTGGTAGCAATGCTTGCTAATGATGCCAAGAACACTAAAAATTAAATCCTTCAAATGAACAACCATGTTTGCTGAAACAGAACACCCCGGAAGTTTTAAAACACAATATAAAACATCATCTGTAATTTTCCTACTGTTTTTCATATTTATAATTAGTTATCACTGCAAGGAAATATGATTTTGTCCTTAGCGTAGGGTGTACAACAGTAGTTTTCAATTAACTAAGACTGCTACATGGCTAGCGCATACAATAACTCCACTGAGTTTTTTTTTTAAATTCCTCCTTCCTTATTAGCATGCAAAACATGGCTGAAGGTAGTATAAGGCCATCTCCTCTGGGCAAACAGGTACAGAGTTCATTGCATGAACCTGCACCAGCTGGAAAAACCAGGATACAAAGGCTATGTACCCAAGCCTGTCTCCCTCAGTCTTATCTGTAGCAGAACCAAAGCAAAGCAAAGAAAAAAACAAAACAAAACCAAACCAAACCAAACCAAACCAAACAACAAACCAAACCAAACCAACCAACCAAAAACAAAAAACAAAACAAAAGAAAAAAACCCCAAAAAAACCCCCCACATGTTTCCGGTGTCATCCAAATAACTTCCTTTCTCTAATTTATGATCAAAGGATCAGTTCAACCCCTACTGGATTTTGCTGCATCACTTCAAAAACTCCAGCACCAATGACCATCCACCCTCCTATCCCTAATCTGTTCACTCCACTATCATTTTAGGAACCAGAGCCTTTGATAACCATCTCCTCTGCAACCTGTCACTGGTTATCCACTCATAACCCCTGAAAGTCTAATGTCTTCTTCACTTTGTCTTCTACACATTTTACTTTGTTCTACTTGTTTCATTGTTCTATGTAACTCCCAACACACAAAACCTCCCTTAAAAATGCTAAAGTTACTCAAAAGGGACATCTGATTTAACAACTTCCTTGATCCATCTACTAAGACTATTCTCCAACACCAGTTCAACCATCTTTTCCAACTGTTTTTCATTACTGCAGGTGCTATGAACAATTTCTATTGCAGGTTTCTCATAAATAAGGTAGGCTAAATATTTACAGATATTTTTTCCCCCATTATAGCCATATTATCTAAAGAAATCTGAGCAAGTGAAGAATGGGTCATCAGGAACTTCCAGAAGACAAAGGAAAATGTGTCAAATCCACAGTATTTGTGATGGATCATGAAATACACATAGGATGGGCGAAAAAGATGTGGGGATTCTGACAGGCAGCAAGCTGAACACAAGCCACCAGTGCATCCTTGCAGCACATTAGCATGTGTAGAGCCAGCAGACTGAAAAATGTGCATATTACCCTCCACTTGGCATTGGTGAGTCTACATCTGGGACACTAAGTCCAGTTTTGCCTCTTTTCTATGAATAGTACAAAAAAAAAAAACAAAAGTCAACACACTGGAAGGAGTCCTGCAACTAATACGACCAGGGAACTCCAGGTCCTGATATATGAGAAGAGTTTGAAGGAAGCCAGATGGTTCAACTTGAAGGATAAGGCAGCTAAGAAGAGGTCTATGAATAATCTTCTACTTCCTAAGAGCTGCAGAGAAGATCAAGTCAAAGTTTTCTGTTAGATGCAATGAAAGAGAGGCAACCGGGTGTTGTCACTACATGAGAAATTCCCATTGGACCCAAGGAAGCTGGAACCTTTTGTCTACCGAGACTGAAATCTCCATCCTCAAAAATTCTTGAAACAACCAAAATTATGCCTGAACCTACCTCTTTTAGCAATTAACTTATTCAAAATTTTCACAGGAGAGTGGACTAAATGTTGTAAAGATCTTCTCTGGGACTTGGAGTTTGACCTTC
This sequence comes from Phylloscopus whistleri, assembly GCA_017589585.1. Lineage (NCBI taxonomy): Eukaryota > Metazoa > Chordata > Aves > Passeriformes > Phylloscopidae > Phylloscopus > Phylloscopus whistleri. The sequence goes on from JADMLD010000757.1 coordinate 4,136,427, forward strand.
CCATTGCATCCCTGCAGAATCTGAAGGATTTTTTTTTTTTCATGTCCATCATCCTATACAGAACTGTATTTGAAGGAAACAATTTCATTGAATCTGTCAGAGTGGACTGGAACTTTGTATACAGAAAATGGGAACCACTTTTGAGACAACACACCTGAGCAGCTCAACTACTGTTTGATAACCTTTGAAATTTTGTAAAATCCAGCAAGTCTTCTTTTTAAAAAAATCAGAACCAACACTATATATACTGTTTAACTGTGTCATGTTTAATGTTTCTTCCTGAATTACCAGCTATGAAATTGATTGAACTTTTAGTCACGTTTATACAGACTATATGAAAAAGGAAGAATACCAAACAACAATAAGGATGCTACCTTTTAAATTATGTTTTTAACATAGCTATGCAAAAAAAAAAAAAAAAACAAAAAAAACCCCAAAACAAACCAGAACAGTTTCTTTTTGATGAACAATTAAATGTTCTCAATTCAAGCAATAAATCTGAGCATTGTTCTGAAGTTCTTTCCTGCTAAGAATATTTAAAGCTTGCCATAGGCCATGGCTGTTAACTGAACACTGCAAGTTACCTACAGATTATATCCATATACCTCTTATTTTAATGTGTAAGCACATTTCAGTGTGTTTAGTGTTCTGCTATCCACTATGCACTCTTCTGAATTGATTTAAGGTTTTATTGCAATTATAGGGAAGATATTTACTTCCTTAATATTAAAAGGCACAGTTTGAAATCTGCATTGTTCTACAAAAATGTCTTCAAATGTCCTATGATCTGAATAAGAGCAACAGTTTCTTTGAGAGAAGAGCCCTAAACTTTAATCTCAATTTTGCTACGGTAGGGAATTTCCCTTTAAAAATTACTTCTATACAAAGTCCTTTCAGGAGTGTAATGTTTTCCTGTGTATATTGTTTCTGCAAAGAGTAGTACTATAGTAGAAATAAGAACTATAGTAGCTTAAAACTAGATAAAACACACCCTATACGTGTTAAGACATATATCTTGTACTTTTTTAAAGTTATTATGTTATTCTTGCATTCTATATTTTGCTGAGCTACACAGAATACAGAGAATGTTCATTTTCCTCCATGTTTTTTCATTAAATTCTTTTTGTCAAATCCTTACTGTTTTAACTCTCTTATTTTAAGTTGCTTAAAACTTGAGAACTCAATCATAGACCTGGTAATGAATGGGACAGATATCAACATTCAGATATATAATAAACTCGATGTGTGATGAACCTTTTACATAAGAGTAAAGACTAGTACTTGTAAGGTTCTCCCTTTAATTTATACTGTCAAAGATACTGTATAGAAAAAAAAATTAATTGCCTGGCAGAAAAAAAAAAAAAACCAACCCCCCCTAAAATGTTCCTTTCTTAAAAAACCTATATTTTGTCTGTTTTGTCTTTTTTTAACCAAACAAATAAACAATCCCACTTGTACAGTACAAAAAAAATTACTGTATATCACTAGGGAAAAAGGAATTTCTTCTGGTGCTGTTATTGAGCATTGTAGGAATTATGAATGAATATATTTTATTTGGAAACATGTTATTGACAGAAATCTATCAATAGTAATGTGAGTATTGTCAACAGCCTGTCAATATTAATGTAATTATAATTAAGGGGATAACATGGATTTTAGCTATAATACGAAGTAACATCTCCTGCATTGCTGCTATCAATATAAACATTATTATTGACCTGTTCTGGGACTATCAGTAGGAGATATATTACCATCAGGCATATTTGTCAATGCATTCTGCCCACAAAAATTCTACATTTAAATTTACAGGTCTGTAAACTGCCTGCAGAAATATACAAATCCAAGTAACCTCTTGGGTGCCATTTTTTCCAAAGGGCTTTTCTATTGTGGATGAGTAATCAAGGGGTTTCTATCTCAGAGTTACTGCAATCACATTCTCTGCTTTTCTAGCATAATCATTGGATGACAAATAGACATATATGCAGAAGCCTCAAAATAGTTTTAAGTATGATCTGTCAAATCACTTCTTGAGAGGCAAAATAAAAACATTTATTAAATTAAAAAACAAAATTTGTTCCTAACAGTTGGTGGCCAGTCACTAGTGGTGTCCCCCAGAGATCAGTGCTGGGGCCATGTGGGAGTCGGCCTGACTGGGACACACGCTCACCCTGTAATCAGGAGACTCAAAGATTTGTCGCAGCCACCCTCACTGTGACAGGGCCAGTCCTGTTTAATATCTTCACTGATGATCTGGATGAGGGGATTGAGTCCACCATCAGTAAATCTGCAGATGACACCAAGCTGGGAGCATGTGTTGATCTGTAGGAGGGTGACCTGGACAGGCTGGATATATGGGCCCAGTCCAACAACATAAAGTTTAACAAGTCCAAGTGCCGAGTCCTGCACTTTGGCAACAACAATCCCCTGCAGCACTACACACTGGGGACAGAGTGGCTGGACAGTGCCCAGGCTGGGGGTACTGGTCGACAGCTGACTGAACACGAGCCAGCAGTGTGCCCAGGCGGCCAAGAGCATCCTAGCCTGTAGTGTGGCCAGCAGGAGCAGGGAGGTCATTCTTCCCTTCTACTGGGCACTGGTGAGGCTGCACCTTGAGTGCTGTGTCCAGCTCTGGCCCCTCAGTTCAGGAAGGACATTGAGACGCTTGAGCGCATCCAGAAGAGGCAACGGGGCTGGTGAGTGGCTTGGAACACAAACCCTGTGAGGAACGGCTGAGGGAGCTGGGGTTGTTTAGCCTGGAGAAAAGGAGACTCAGGGGAGACCTTCTGACTCTCTACAACAGCCTGAAAGGTGGCTATAGCCAGGTTGGGGTCAGTCTCCTCTCCCATTCAATCACTGACAGAATGAGAGGACATAGTCTTGAGCTGTGCCAGGGGAAGTTTAGGTTAGACATCAGAAAAAAAATTCACTAGAAGGGTGATTGGGCACAGGAATCATCTGCCCAGGGAGGTGGTAGAGTCAGCATCCCTGGAGGTGTTTAAAAAAAGACTGGACATGGTACTCAGTGCCATGGTTTAGTTAATGAGGAGGTGTTAGGCCATAGGTTGGATGTGATGCTCAAAGATCTTTCCCAACCTAGTTCATTCTGTGAACTTGAAATTACATTTAGGATGCATAAGTAGCACATCCACTAACTTCACTGAGTTTGTGATTTAATTCTTTTACACAATCTCTTCTATGTAGATAAAACATAGTCTAACACTGTACTTACAGAGAGAGGGAATGGACTACAAGAGACAACCAAATCCTACAGAAGACCTTAATCCTGAGCCCACAGGCTCAAAAATACATTGACAAGTGTTTAACTACCAAGAAAGCTAATTCTACATTTTTTTCTAAGTAGTCTGTTCCAGTGTTTTATGGCCCTAGTAATTACAAAGACTCTTTTTTTCTCATATTCAGCATGGTTAGTATAAATCAGGATGGTTTTCACTCCATAGCAGAAACCAGGAAAGATGACAAACAATTGCCATTTTGCTGCACATTCTCAAGAGCAAAAAGCAGCAAGGCATGCGAGAGCACCAACTACCCACAGAAGATTTGCCAAACTAGACAGTATCTGCTTTTCTACAACATGCCTGGTAAGATCTTCTAGTAAAATCAATCCAAACCAAAAACCCAAGTAAAATCTGCAACAAAACAACAATTTTACTTTTTTCCCAGCAGCAATTTACCTTGGGATCTATTATATTTTCATGTCTTTTTCTCTCGCTTTTCTAACTGAATAATTATTTCCTGGTTTGGATTCATGTATTTTGAGTTTTTCATGTTAAATGCTTGCATTGTTTTTCATTTTAAATGCTTGCATTGTTTTTCATCTTGCTGATTTTACAATTTTCAAACTCATCAAGAATATCTGGGATTCAGATCCTACTTTTAAAACAAAGGAAAAAAGAAAACCTAAACTTTCAACCTCTCTCCAGCATTTATCATCAGTAACTTTTCTAAGTATGTGTTCTCTTCCATCATCCAACTCACTAATGCCTTTTCATCTCGACAGGGTACTATAGATAATTACTCTGTAAAGGCAATCTTTCAACTTGATGCTGATAACATCAACATCTCATGGAGACAATATCGATATTACATTTCCCTAGTTGGCTCATGTAGAGAAAAAGATTTTATTAAAATCAAGCTATATTGTACCTAAAGTTTTCCTCTTACTAAACTTATTTTTCTTATTTAGAAGGGAAAAATATTAAGGTTTCTTACAAACAGGTCCCACCAAACCATACTGGCTGTTTTACCATCTCTCTTCTACACATCGTTAGATACAAATTAATTGCTAAACTATTTACTCCTGAACCTTTATTTGGAATCAAAACTGACAGTTTCAATAATTCTCTTTACAGAAGAATAAAAAGGCACAAAACCAGATACACACAAACCCATTTTGCTGGCTATTTCCACCCTCTGGGATATTAAATAAATAAATAAAATCAGCGGTGCCTAATTCCTCAATCATTCTAGGATGAATTTCATTAGGATTTGCCACTTGAGCACATCTATATTAAGATTCCTTAGGCTATTCTTTCTGTGCTTTGGTTCCACTCTTATTTCCTGTCTAAGATTAATTTTATGAAAGTAGCAGGTCACAATATATCTCTTTTACAAAGTATGAAGGAAAGAATCAGTCTTTGAAAGTCTGTTCCTTGTTCTTCTTTCTTATTTAATAACAGATCTAGGTAATGGACTTAGCCCTTCGTGCCTGCTCTTACTCAGATTTTTGGACCCTTTCATTGATTCTTTTCTTGTGCTTTGTAAATTGAAACTTATTTTGTTCTTCAGAGTTATTGATTTTATTCTTACATTCCTATGCTATTCCTTTATATTCATCGCTAAGTTCTGCCCGGACAACTCTTTTAATTTGCAGGCCATAGAAGATTTCCTGGTCCCTTTTAACATTCACTATTAGTATTTTAGGTTATTATTATAAACTATCTCAACACAAAGAAACAACAGGATATACATTAAATGTAACAATTTTTCATCCTTTTCATCAGACTAGATTCTGCCAAGTCCTCCATCATTGAGATCAATGGTCCAAGCATGTGGAAGCAGTACATATAGTGGGCATGCTAGAATCATCTCCTCTTTGGAGGTAACACTAACACACAGCTTCTTTTTCCTTCAGGAGCCACAATTCAGTATTGTGCATTCAACATTGCCATACTGGGTGTGTGTGCGAGCAGAGAAGCAAGCCATAGCCTTGGTTTACTATCTCTCCTTTGATGTTCATTAAGTTAGGGTATCAACAGATAGGAATGAAAACTACCTTTCTACCCATCACAAGAATGCTGAGATGATGTGGAGTGTTCCATTTTTTCTTTGTGAAAATGTATATAATTTAACTGTACTCTTTGGGTACTCTCAATAGCAGAGGATATTTTAGATGTCAATTTAAAATCAATAAATTTTAAAGATGAGAAATCAAACGATATGTATTCAGTTAATTTTAAAATCTTCCTTTACACCAACTCTCATAACACAGAACATGGACCCCAGCTGTTCAAACCTCATGTCTCACCATTAATTCTCATCTCTTTCTTGCTTATCAAGTGAAGAGAGAAATATCCTCAGATCAAAGTCTAATTGGGAGCCCCAACTGTGTTGTCTCTTAATCACTGTAAAATTAACTTATCACTATATCACTACCTCAAACAACCTTAAAAAAGATTGATTTTGTATTACTGTTTGGATTTCTATATACTTCAGACAAATACCTATCATTTTCTAAAGAACATAAATTGATTCTTTAACTGTTTGGAGTAACTACTAACACTAATTGAAAAGTCAGTAACGCACTGCAATCACAGAAACTTATTTTTTTTCTTATATTCCTGAGAGAAAGGACTATTTATCAAAATAGACGAATTCAAGGAAAACACTGAATAACTGCATAACAAATCAATCCCATAGACAAAATTAAGAATTTTATTATGGGGGCTAAGTGAGCAACTCATAAATAATCCCAGAATCCTAAATAGTACAGTTACATTTAAGGTCTGAAGACCAAGCACAAGACAAAGATACATTCAAATCACAGGCTGCTTTTCCAATTTTAACTCAGTAAACCTAGATTTCATAAAATGAGATACAAGAGATTAGCCACTGCTGAATGCCTGGAGACAGCAAGGAAACGTAACGATAGCTCATTGATTTATCTTCCATAAACTACCCGCCAGAATCAAAATATTAGGGCTTCAAGTTACAAAATCAAAACCAGCTCAGAAGAGCCAGAATTGATACAACAATAATAAAGAGCAGCAGGAAAGTGTTGCACTGTTAGAAGTTGTAAATCAGTCATTTCTGTCAGCACTTGATGGAAACTGAAAATCCCATATCAGCGTAAGACATCCCCCCAATGAATGCTAGCAACCAAGACTATTACTGGCCACTCCTAAAGATATTCTGAATGCCAAAAGTTTCTACTGACTTCAGGTAAATTTGTCATCAGTCAGCACTCTTAAAAGACAGATTATTAGATGCAAACAATCAGATCTGATAATTACCTCATAATTAATATTTAAAATACTACCTTCTAAAATTTGAATTTGCTAAATTCAAGGCTATAAAACCTCAAAGTACATTTGTATTCCATGTAGCATAGAAGCCAGAGACAGCATCATCCTGCCAACTTTTTTGATATGCCTTAATTTTTATTTATTGGAATAAACAGGAAGATAAGCATGTAACAAGCTAATGTTCCATCACTATTATTTCTAATCCCATATCCTTTTTCTCTTCTTCCCTCATCTTATTTCCTCTTTTGTCATCCTGCTCCTTAGTACACCAAATTACAAATTCATCTCTAAAGGAACGTGTCAGCTCCACTTACAAATTCTCATTCTCTGTTACACTAAATGAAATCTAGCTGTTGATCCTTTTAAAGCAATCAGTGATAAAAACGCAAATGTGTAAAAAACAAAGCTGCATTGTAACTTGAAGACTTCCAAAAACATGGTTAAAAATCCCTTGATACAGATGTTGAGCAAGGTATGTGCCTAGTATACAACAGACTCTGTTCTTTGGAACTAGGTAATGGGAATTATTTGGAGAAGTGCTTTACTGTTGATGAACTAAAATGGTGAAGAGAGATTTTGTTGAAGCAGTTGAACAGAGTGGAAACTGTGATGGTTAGCTGGGAAGAAACAGCCCCTTGTAAGGAAGGGCAGCATCGCTGTCTAAACCAGTATCAGGAGGTGTAAAAGCTAAGCAAAGTTAAGAATTAAGTTCATAATGTAGGTCTCAACTGCTGATGTGATCAACAGATGACTGAGACTCCTGTACTTGAAGACATTTTGGGTGTGATAAGGATATGAGGTTCTGGTAAAAGGATGGCTAAGTAATACTGCAATGCATGCGCAGCAGTGAAAAGAATGTGAGGCTTAGTAAATGTGCCATCCTTTGTGTTAAGCAGCTGGAATATCACCTGGTGGCAGAGGTATGCAGCTTCATTTCAGAATGGTCCAATGACAGAACATGAATGCACAGTTGTGAGCACAGTGAGGGCAGTTTGCTGGTTACTGTTGCTTTTCTGGAAAGTTGATCTTATACCTTATGATCTATGTAACATCTGCATTTCATTGTTGTAAGGGCACTGTCTCTCACATCACCTTATTTGTCAAGCACAGTGTCAATCCCAATTTTATGCATCTTTTCCATGCCCCTCCTTACATTTCTTCCATTCAAAATTACCTAAAAAGCAAACAAATCATCTAACTTAAATTCTCATTTCATAGCTCTGTGTCTCTGTTCTGCTCCTACCTGTCTGATTCGTATGAATGGATCACCAGGTACGTATGGAGATGCCAGGATGAAGATTGAGAAGATACATACAAGAGATTCAGAAGCAACACCTGCTCTATATACTCTGATACAATTTACCACAGATGACAGAACCCTGCAATTTTGCATTAAATACTTTACGCTTATCATTTATGAAACACAGTCACTGCCCAGATTTTATTCCAACTTTCCTCCTTTTTACATACATATGCATACCAACTGCACAGTCATGAATATTCAGCAATATGCAAGTGTAACAATGCTGATCCAAGTACTGCACTGCAGGAACACAAGGTCCTTTAACCTATTATTAGAAATACTTACTAGATGAGAATGGTAAAATCTGTCCTAAATGCCTAACTAAGTCATAATTAACCTCTGTCCACATCTGTACCAAAAGCAGGACTCTACATAAAACCAGTGTTGTTACAGACCATATATGTTTATGATTTGCTAGAACCAATAAAGTCCTGTATCACTAAAAAGACAAGCCTGTTCACGCTACGTCTAAAGTTTGGCTTTGTATTATATGGCATAACTTATGAATAATTGAATCTAATTATAATCAAGAACTCTCAATTGGTGTAAGGATAAAGAATAGTACCTTACTTGACACGTATGTTTAATTTTTCAGGCCTGTGTTCTATAAAAACCTAAGGTAATGTAATTTTTGACAGCTACAGTCACTGCCTCCCATTTTCCTTCTACTGAGTATCCTGCCCTTATCTTACAGATTAGCACCAGGACTCATTTGAACTTCTATTGAATCATTTTTGCATGTTGAACTGGCAAAAGAAAAGCCTATTTAAACTTATTTTTCTGCAGATTCAGTACACAAACCGGTCACCACAGAATCAGATAAGATAAATGTAGTATCAGTAAAAAGAACAACAGGGTCAGGAAAAACAGGTAATTGTCAAACCAGCTGCCCTTGAATCTCAGCATCAAGCTCCTACATCCACCACCAGCCATCAGCAAGACAGACACTCATGCCTTTTGTTTGACTTGACTTGAACTGTTCTTTCTGTATTCAAGCTCAACATGCTGAATGTGCAAGCAAAACACAACACTGCAAATACAAATAATGAAACTTTTAGCTATCTTTCAAAAATAAAAAGAAAATTGCTCATACGAGTCCACTGTAGGATTTATTCAGACTTGCAAGTGAGAGGTTACTCGGTTTAAATAAGTAACACTACGTGATTCCTCCCTGCTTTTAGCTTTTTCATTTGATAGTACTTTGAAATATCTGGCATACACAATGACTGCTAGGGGTGCTGGGAAAACCTGACGTCCTCAGTGTCCCCAATCCTTGACGATTTTATTACTTGGTAGTTATGGGAACTTTAAGCACACAAGGGAAGACTGATACACTTCCACCACACTTCTCCTCAATCCTACAACTTCATTAGCATTTTAGAATCAACTGAACGGTTGCATACATGTATTACAAGAAACAGTTTAGAAGAGGGATAATAATTTCCTTGCTAGGCAGCCTGAGTTGTATGCTGTTACAGCTTCTGAAATCCCTCTGCAATTCCAGTGTGTATTTCCCTTCATTATTTAGTTATGCCCCACAGTGTCATGGCAATATATTAATTTCCTTTTCAGGAAAAGTTTTTCTTCCTTACCAAACCCCTCCTGTGACATTTTTTGTCTGCTTCTCTGCCTACAGAATTAATATTACTTTTGAATACTATTACTTTAATGTATTTTTTCAAGTTTTCTTAGAATTTAAATTTTGATTAATTCCTTTCCTTTCTAGCCCCACTCACAATATTAGCAAAAACCAAGAGTGGAACTAAGGAGTGTCAGAGACAAGATTTTTAGGGACATTGTTCCCAGGCAACTACTGATACAAACACAATGAATATTAGCAGCATTCAACTTCTTCCTAAAGGCAAAAAACCTCCTCAAGTCCTCCGTTGGAGGAGGAGGAGGAAGTGCCCAGACCCAGTCAGAATCAACCTTGAATCAAGATTTGCATCATTGTTGTAATTCCTCTTTTTTCCTATATTGTATATGTCCTCTTTTTCCTCTGCCTCAAAGTCATTAATTCTCTTAATTTTACCCCTTACTCTGAAAAAATCTGAATTTAGTTTCCTTTTCAAAAGAGTCTGAAATAAACTTCTGAAGTTCTTGTATTCCACCTCCAAACTGAAAAGCCCTGACCCCCCTCTCTGAGAGAGGCATGTTACAAACAGACAGCATCCTTTCCTGAAGATTTTTTTAAGTTTAGACATGAACTGATGATGCTTTTAGTTCTAAGTCAGCTGTCAACAATTTAGCTCTTGAAGAAGCTACAGAACAGAGAGCCTGCTATCTTCTCTGTGCATATACAGCACAATCCAAATATGAGCCTGCATCTTTTTAGCACAACACACTGGCCATTTTTAATTTTTTTTTTTTTTTGCTGCTTTTAACTTTACAGGGAGTGCTATATAGCAGCTGATGATGAGCACACTTGTTAGTTAAAATGAGAGGAACAGAAAGGGTGTGACTCTCTTCAGTGGTCTAAGTGAAAAAGTATGTATGCTAATAGGTGTCAAAAGGAAAAGAGCCCAACTCTGTCTCTAAAAAATAAACAGACCAAGAAAACCCAATGAAAACCTCAAAACAGCATAAGCAGCCTGCTTGAAAACACCACACTGAAGAAAACTTCTGCAGTCCAAGAGAGGGAACAAGTTGTAGTGGCTCTCCTCATTAACTGCAGCAGCAATTCAGTGAGTGAATCCGTTTCCAATGTACTATCATTTAGGTTGAAAATTTAAATTTACTTTCTGGATGCTCTGAGAAATTGCATGAATTCAGATATTTTTCCTAAATAGTTAACATTTGGGAACCGGACCTTGCTAGGAAGAAACTGACATTAGGGTATGATGTTGGGAAAGATGAAGCAGGAAGCCCTTGCAGAGATAGTTCATTAGTAAAAGATTGTAAGAATATGAAACCTACAAGAGTTATAAAATTAAAAGCAAGGTTTGAACTGTAGAATGTTGAGCAGGAAGACAGTGATTGAATTAACTCAGTCAATAGCCAAGGCTCCTGATTAAGCAATTCCCCTCCCCAAACAAAAAGGGTTTGGACTTCTCAGGTATCAGGGAAAAGGTGGTTCTTCAGGTTTTTAGTATGTAGATTAGCATGGTAATGTAGTAGTCCCTATAGGCTGTATGTAAATGTTGTTGGTTTTTGTATCTTCAGGTGATTGGTTAATGCTCATTAGAATATTCATGATAGAAAGGGTTAAAATGGAATGTAACAGGTAATTCGGCCCCCTTTTTGCTCCTCTTCCCCCTTTTGCCCCTTTTGCCTCTTTTGCTCTTCTTCCCCCTTTTGCCCTCTCTCCTCTTTTGCCCCTTTTTCCCCTTTTTGCCTTGTGCTCTCTGCTCGGTTGGATCCCTGTCCCTTTAGACCTTTCCTACCGCTGTTCCCTGGTCAGGCTGTCCCCCACGACTAATAAAACCACGTGTTTCTTTGGACTTAAACTACCGGCAACATAATTTCTTCAGTATTCCACTGAAAGACTGATTTCAATTGACAAAATTATAATCTTCTAGCTGCACACATTGCATCATCCAGATCATTAATGGAGAAGTTAAACAGGACTGAACACAGTATTGACCCCTGGTACATCAGTAGTTACCAGTTTCCCAACTAGACTTCACACCACTGACTGCCATTCCCTGTGGTCCATGTGTTCTGCACATTTTATGCTGGCCTCACTGTTTGCTCACCCAGCCCATACTCCTGCAGCTTCTCCACGAGAATGTCACAGGAGACACTGCTGAAAGACTTACTGATTCAAGTACCCCTTCCCTTGTTTGCCAAGCCAGTAATTTCATTGTAGAAAATTATCAGGTTGGTCAAGAACGGCTTCCCCTTGGTAAATCTATACTGACATTTTCTTTGATGTGTCTTAGAAGGGTCTCCAGGATTAGCTGCTCCATCACCTTCCATCCTTCTGGGGGATCAAGGTAAAGCTGATCAGGCTGTAGTTCCCTGAGTACTTCTTCCTGCCCTTTTGAAAACAGAAGAAACATTGACTTTCCTCCAGGCACTTCTCCTAGTTCCTCAATATTTCTGTCCTACAATTACTGAGATTGTCCTCACAATGGTATCAGCCAGCTCCCTCAGAACTCAAGGGTTCATTCCCAGAGCGTTATCTATGTCCTATTTACTTAAGTATTGTCTGACCTAAACCTCTCCCAAATGTACATCCTCCCTGCTCCAGACTTTTCCCTGTGTTCTACAGTCCCTGATGGTCTTTGCTAGTAGAGATGAAAGCAAAGGTGGCCTGCAGCACCTCAGCCACATTCCCTTTTCATTCAGCCATGAGACAACATTTTCCTTAGTATTTCTCCTGCTATTGGTGTATTTACAAAAGCAATTCTTACTGCCTTTGACATCCCTCACCAGATTCAACTGCAGGTAGAGTCTGATTTTCCTAATCACATCTATGCATGCTCAGATGCTGTCTCTATACTGCTCCCAGGTAATTTGTTCCTGCTTCTGCACATTAACTTTTAATGTCTGACTTTTGTGATGAGCTCCTTGTTCATCAATGCACAGCTGCTGGCATTTTAGCCTGACTTTATAACCGTTGGGGTGGACTGCTCTTGAGCTCCGAGGAGGTGATCCTTGAGTATCAACCAGCTTTGCTGCATTCCTCCAGGGCCTGACTGTGGGGAATTCTTCCAAGTAGATCCCTGAAGAGGCCAGAGCCTGCTTTCCTAAAATCCACGGCAATGATCTTACTTTCTTATACTTAAACCAGGCTCTCAGAGAAAGCCAGCACTAATATCACTAACCAACTGAATAAGAAATAGATTAAATTAGTTTCTGTCAGAGACCATATAGCTTTAAGGAAACATTGTTAAACTGGCACAAACACAGTGAACTACTTTATTGAAAAAGTTGTTACCTAGAGAGTCTTAAAAAAAGCCCTCTATGCCCAAAAATCATTAAATACCTAAAAGGCTTAAGAAGTAAGGTATCAAAAATGCAAAACAACATATCTTATTCTTCAGTTAGACTGACATAAATTTAGAATGAATTTATTGGTAATATATGAAGAGCACTTCTTATTAAATATACTGCTATCTTTTAATTCAAACATTTATTCACATTTCTTCTTATTATCTTTATTATTATTATTGGAGCATACCATGCTTACAAGCTAATTCAATGAAGTTGTATTTATGTCTGAATCTTATCAGTTAGTATTAGCTGGACACAATTTATTTGTTTCTTGACATCTTCCTGATTGTTGTTTTCACTGAATAAATGCAGAAATTCCAAGTGCAACAACAATGCTGTGGAATTTTTAAAAGTTTTGCAAGAGCAGGCCATTATAACCAATGGAGAAATAAAACACATGGCTAATAAGGTACTTAAAGCATCATCTCAAATTGTTGACTGGTTTTGTCTACTGTTTAATTTACTACTTACTAATTTTCCTTCAAGACGCTGTCCATCTCTTCCCTTCTTTGTTACCCCCTCCCTTCTCTCTGAACCTCATGGCTTTGAAACTACTTTCGTGTTTCAAAAAATAAGAGAAGACATTCCCACTATTGCACATTTTGAACATGTAATTAAATGTTGAGGGATTTTTTCCCTGGAAGACCATGTGCTTCATTACTACATCCAGCTATACGTTAATATTGGATTCAGATATCACTCTCTACACTTTTGATGATTTATATATTGAAGAGCCATTTATTTTACACCATATTCTTGGTATTGATACTATGTAGCCACGAACCTGTTTCCTTCCTTCCCAAACAGTCTCTAGGTAGCAGTTTTTAGCCATTTTCAAGACTGTCACCTCAAAAGACTATAAACAGAGAAGATAAAAATGTCTTTCTTGACTTACACCACAGCATTTGATGTCAAAGAACAAACTAAGGTCCTTGGATTAGAAACAGTGTCAAAAACTATCAGATGACAAAAATTACCTTTCCTACTCTATTCTATGAAGGGTTCAATCAAGTCTTAATATACTAATAATACTCGTTGGAAAGTTTTAGTTTAATTTTGTTTAGTCAGTTACAGGAACATTTACTTCCTACACGTCCTGGATCACCTTAAGTATCAAAACCTTTCTGTGAGTCACTACAGACTTTAATGAAATTAAACCTACTGTCTTCACCTACAGACAGATGGGTGAATAATAAAAGAATCTAATAGGAGACAAACAGAGCTGTCAAAAAAACAAAAAATTCCCTCTCAAATCTAAACAGCCTCCTTGCACAGAACAGACATCTATTTAGCCTAAACCCTAATACTCTACAAACATGAACGGAGGCATGCTGTTCTAGCTACTTGGGAGCCCTCTAATAAGTGGGTAGATTCATAACCCATCTGAAGGCCCATTACCTAAGAAATAATTAAAAACAAAAGAAATTCAGAACATGATATTTTATATGTCTGTACTAAGAGTTCTAAGATTAGCTATGAGATACGTAAGCATGAGCTGATTCAAATACACCTAAGTTTGTTACTATTACTTTACAGTTTTCAATATTTCTAAGAGAAGTAAAAGATATTTTGACACTCATGCAGAGAGATATCTAATTATTTACTTAATTAAAACAACATTAATGGGAACTGATTTTTTTCATTAGCTGAAAAGGATGTTCTTGACAAATAAAACCCCACAAGTTTGAACAAAGATAGTTTAAACTTAGGAGTTAGTTAGATAGTTAACCCTAGGAGTTAATGGATGTAAACATAGAGACAAAATGCAGAGTTATCTCAGTTGCCTTGGCCCCAGTTTAATGCGATTTCACAATACTCTGTACTCAATAATAAACATCTTCAATTCTGACTTTAAAAACTACAAGTATATATACGTAAGAGTGGGGTTTTTGAAATATTGATATGCACACAAACTCTCACTACATAAAAAGGCCCAAACAGCACACCTCTTTCAGACTCTCCCCAAAAAATCCAGACCAGTAGGCAAGATACAGGGTGCAGTCTAAGATCCCTGCAAAACTTTCACAGACATAAACATATGTCTTTAAACACATTCCACTTTCCAATTCGCAGACTCAATCAAAAACTTTACGATATGGAGAACACTACAATCATCACTGTAATTAAAAGTGCAAATCACAGAATCCTAGAGTTTTCAAGATTGGAAGAGACCTTTAAGATTATCAAGTTCAACCATCAACACAGCACTAATTCCTAAAAAGTATTTTTATTAACACCTAATGCTAGAGGCACTAGCAACCAAAGCAGACATTTGAATACTGACATGATCATCTATTTCTGTACCAATTTCCAGAAGAATTAAAATATTAGTGTCAAATCCCTTCAGTACTCTTAATTATGTGCCCTACTGATTTATTCAATTTCCACTAAAAATTAAAAAGGAAAAGAAAGCCCTTTTAATGAGCTAATTTATACATCTTACAGATGTGAATTTAACCCCATAGCAATAGAAATTGATGACCTCATGCAGTATAAACAAACACTAAAAAATGCAAAACAAAACGTTATTTTTTCTCCCTTTAATAGCTTATTTACTACTCTAATTAAGTACCAGCAATGACACTTTCAATTGTTTTACTACTACTCTCTTCATTAGATAAAGTAGTCATGATGGACAGCCAAGAACTGAAAAACAAGCTGCTGCTGAGGAGGAACTACTGCAGAAAGATGAAAAATCATCTGTAGAAGAAAACACTGATAAAACAGATCTTCAAAAAAAATAGCATTAGTCTTAAAAAGAAAACTTTATCAACAACTGTTGATAAACTGCATGTCAAGAAAAGCTCCAATAAAGTCTGACGAGAACTAACTTCCAATGAAATCAAATGGCAAAGTATTTTGGACTCAAATTTTAGTACAAACTTCATCATTTAGTACAAATTTTAGTCATACTTCATCTCTGACCATGGCAAACACCTCCCTCACACTGAGAGGTAAAAGACCATACAAAAAACCCACAGTGCTGTAGTTTCCAATATGGACTATGTCATAAGCAGAATTTGTCTGTTTGTCAAAACACACTGGCCATTGAGAATAAATCCACATTTGTTTTGTGATGAACCAATGGTTACTCACAGGCTGCACAAAACTGGATTAACAGAAAGTGGCACGGTGCCATCCTCATTTTTACGCTTCTTTGCCACCTATAGTAGGCAGTCAGAGGAGTGACTCTTAAAGATTACAAATGTTTCAGCCTCTCAGCTGATATCAGAATTCATATAATAATACCCCTCTGACAGGACATTATGCCCTTTCCTCTCCGCAGAGGTCATCACCAGGCTCTGTCCTCTCTTACCGCACGCCTGGGCCTAGCTGGAAAGCTCCCGGTCTGCACGCTGCGGCACCAGGAGGCTGATCCCAGCGGGACTCACGGAACGGGGGCGACCGGGGAGTGCAGGACGCCAAACGCAAGTTTTTATGAGCAGGCCCTGCATGAGTTCCAGGGCCTCAGCCAAAGCGGCTGCCGCAGCCTGCCGGGCCGCGGGACGCGCCTGGATAAGCCCCGCCGAAGGCCATGGCCCCTGCAGCGGCTCCCGCCCGCCGCAACCGCTCCGTCTCGTCCCGCCCCGCGTACCGACTGACCTGCGCCGCTGCCAGGCCCAGCCCCACGCCACTCCGCGGGTGCGTCGGGCTCAGCTTCGACCCTCCCAGAGAAGCTCTGCGCGGACGGAGCCGCGGACGGAGCCGCAGCCGGGTCGCAGCGGCAGCTGCCAGAGCGGCGGCCGCACGCACTGCAGTGCGCCGGGCAGCACCCAGCGCGGCTGCGCAGGAAGCGCTCCGGGAGAGCGGGACGGCGCGCGGGAAGGGCGCTCCGCACGGCGGGCCGCGCGCTGCTTGAGTGACAGCCCGAAAAGCAAATCAGAGGCCCGGGGTGGGGCGGAACAGCCAATGGCGACGGGGGGCGGGGCAGCTCCGGGGCCGGTGATCCCGGGTCCCTGGTACCCAGGCAGCGGTACCGCAGTTTCCGGCTCGGCCGGCGGCAGTTGCGGCTCCTGTTTGGAGTCCGCTCGTGTGGAAGTGGAGAAACCCCTGGCCTGGGGTAGCGTGGACCTTGGAGTCGAGGGCAGTCTAGGGTGGAGTCTGTGGGGAGGCAGGAAGCCTGTGGGGTGTTTGCGGGCAGGATTCACAGGCCTGTGAGAGGAGAAACAAGCAGACTGGTAACAGCCTAAAAGCGCTGCAGGCGGTATTTCTCTAGCAGTTGCACTGTTCGGTACGTGGTTGCTCGGTTAGTTGCTAGCAACTAAAATCCATGTCAGGTTTTCCCTCACGGGCTCGAAAGTGTTTAGAGTGATTCAAAAGCTATACTTTAATTGTGTTGTACGCTTCAGGTGAGGCAAGCCGCACTGTGAAGTTACTGGTCTGGGAAGCAAACTAAAGAGATCTCTATGTGAACAGATTGGGGGGAATTGTCAATGTTTATTAAACAAAAGTTTAAAGATACTCAAATAGTGATTTGTTTATTTCCAAACCATAACTATGTTTAGTTTTGACACATTCATGAACACAAGATTCACAGGTGACATTAAGGGTTATAGTTCCTCAGATAACTCCGGAGGTTATCTCTGCTGAGGGAGCTGAGGGGGCATTCCATAGGCCCATATTGTTGGATTCTGTACTATTTTTTTGTAACTCATCATAAATTAGTTAGCACTCTGGACTACCTTCAGGCATCACGAAACAAAATGCAGATATTTATGAATATCAGGATCCTGAAAGAGAAGTCTTGTTCAATATTTACATGTAGCTTTTCACACTGATAAGGCAGTTAGGCAAAACAGATCCCTAACTTTGTTAATAATGAGTAATTCCTCTTTTAGGATACCTGTTTGAAGTGAATAGGGCTAATTCACATGACTGATTTCACAGAAAGGGGATTAGATCTTTTTGTATGGAAGGTGCATTTTAAGCAAAATGGGATAACTATCTTTTGAGCAAGAAAGACATTAATGTTTAATGGAAAGACATTGTAGTAGAAAGCTTATTACCACTAATAAAAAGATACCACCCCCAAATATTTAAATAATATACTATGTACACCAAGGTATTTGGGGTAATTTTTGCTTTTTTTAAAATAAACAAACATGTAATAATTTGCCTCTGCTGAGGAGTAGTTAATTGAACCGTGAAATTAATTTACTATCATTATTTTATCATTGTATTTTTGAATTAGGAACAAAGGAAAACACTTCCTTGTGTGGGACACTGTGGAGAGCTTGTAAGTTAAGATCTTGTGAAGTGAGACTTTATGTTACATGGGCATAGCAGAGAAAGGCAGTAGAGGACCTGGAGCTCAAGAGAGAAGCAAGGTGCTGTTTCTTGGTGGGGCTGATACTGTGGCTTCTCTGGGAGCCGTGCTTTTTAGGTGAACCCTTGCCTCTGTTTTGACCTGACACTGCAGAGGCAGCTGACTTACCTGTGTCCATCACAGGAGGTCTGAACAAAAGCTTGCAGGGCCAAGTTGTCAATGCTTGGGATGCTTACAGACCCTGTAAAAGGAAGTATCATAGGGCAGTGCTGAACAAGCCTTACATGTCGAGTAGGAGTTTCAACATGAGTTCTGGAAGCTGAGTTTCAGAATAGTCTGGGAGTAACTCTTGATGAAGACTTTTCTTGTTTACTCCAGTTGCTGAAATAAGCAGTAAACAAATAAGGGTACTTCATATCTGAAGTGTGTCCTCATTTCTGCATTTCTGTGCTCTTCTGACACTCACATTTCCTCCTGCTGTTACTTCTGCTCTGTTCATATGGAGATCATCTGGCCTCCTTGCTCCTGAGAATTCTCTCTCTCTCCTCAGGCCTGGACGTGGCTAAAGACAGCAAATTCATTGCTGAACAGGCTGGTTTTACAGACTGGATAACATTATCATTTTGGACACTGGAAAAGAATATGCTTGCTTAAAATGTACTACAGTGATGGAAAAAGCAGTTTTCAGGTGTGCTGTCTAGAGAAACAGAGAGCAAACTAAGATTACCTTTCTCTTTGAAACGCTTTAAACACCCCTTCCTCCATGCAAGCAGTACTTAAATTGTTGTGGTTTGCTGCTGGTTCAGTAATCAAAATGTTATTTGTAGTGTCTTTGTAGTAGGCTGCACAGATGGGGAATTTAGTCACTGCTGTTAATGTTCTTCCTGAAGCAGAAAACCACAACTAAGGGACTGAAATGTGAAGAAAGAGAGGGGGATGGAAGAAAAATGAAAAGCTATAGCATACCTTTGTCCAAGGTTTTCATTTGTATCTAACCTCCCCTGTCATTTCTACCCTTCTAATTCTTTCAGGATATGATAGAAAAATGTCCCCTCTGACTGTAGAAAAGCACTCTCAAATTTCTCTGCCACTACTTGAAACATGGTGATGCTTTTAATACAGACATTTTCCATGGCCTTAACTGCTCACAGGTCTGTACCAAACCAAAGTAGCCACTGTGAATACCTAGCAAGTGCTGTTCATAAACATTTTTATAATGTTTGACCTTAAGAGTGACCTGAAGATTAATGGATATGTTGTATCAGTTTTAATGGGTCTCTTCTCCCTTGGATACACACATGTGACTCCCATTAGTCTTAATGGGAGTTATATGTGTGCCTAGAGGTTAGACAAGATCTCTAAAGGTGCTGTTATGCTCTCTTGTATTAACGATCTCATAATTGCTGAGGTGCTGCACCTTTGCATTGAAAGCAAACTAATTAAATTGGTCTAGTCTAAGTTGGTATACTAGCATACCTGGCACGTATGTGTGTTTTCCTGTGGGGCCCTCAGTACACAGAGGTAGAAGCCAAATCAAATGTGGAATTTAAATTTTGCATGCGACTTTCTTTGTAATCCAGAATGAATTCATGAGTTTGATTCCTAAGAAAGATGATTGTTTGTGTGAATACAGAGGAAGAAGCTGAATGTGGTGTTTTACTTTATCATGAAAAGCATGTATTGAGAAAAGGGACTGAATTGATTCTTATTTTGATGTTCCAAATCATGTCTTTGGAAAAAAGACAGGTCTAGAGGATTAACGTGAAGCTTGATGTTGAATTTTAATTATGGCTTTGTTACTCATTTCTTCCAAGAGCCTTTAGACAAAGCACTTCACCTTTCTTTGATTTCCAGGTATGTAAAATATCTGCTTGCTTCTTAGCGTTGCAGACATAAATTAATATCTGTTCTGTGCTTTGAAATTTTAAGATTGGTATCTTTAACTGTATTCTGCTGGTATAACCATTGAAGTACAGAAGGAGGAAAAAAATCATAGTAACCAGCTGATACAGCCAGGCAGAAGCTCTGGTGATGATGCTGATCTCTTGAGAGGAGTGATTCTGTTCCATAGTTTATGATGCATAAAACACTGTATTGGTGAAGAAAAATTTTTGGTATATATATATATATATATATATATATATATACACACATAATCTATCCTTTGGGCTGGGTTTTTCAGTGAAAGTGATTGTACAATAGGCAAATTGACATTGTATAGACATTCTACATTTTTATCAGTCAAAATAACAATGAGAATTTGATGGTCAGTGTGGAAATTTGTGCACTGTATTCCATGACTGTCTCTGTACATTTGAAAATCAACCATGATGTAGTTTTCTTTGAAAATACAATTTTGGAGAAAGAATGAATCTTTATATTTACATGCTGGAGGAGAAGAAGTGTTTATGTGCTAACCTTCACTTTTAAACTTGGTTTATTGTTTTATTTTTTCAGATTAAGGTGTTATATAAACTCAATTTCAGAATTTGGTTTTACTATTTGAAAAGTAACAGATCCTGGGGTTTTTTTGGGGGGAGGTTTGTTGTTGATTTGTTGGGAGTTTTTTGATAATATAAATATTTTATTTTTGACCTTATGTGTTTCTTAGTTTCTAGTAAAAAGTAGCAAATATTTATCTATCTGAGACAGAGATGGTAATGTTTTTAGCTCTGTAATTTAAAATACTGAAAAAATTTTGTGAATGGTTTTGTAAATATATTTCCTTACATTTGACTCCAGTGTATAAAATATATGGATCAAAATTTTCTTCCTCATGTAAACTTTAAACATCAATTTCATGGGGTTTTTTCAGTGAATTGTGATTAGTTCTCCAGTCTTCTTTAAAGAAGAAATACTTAATATTATTAGTGTAATATTTTAGGCTATGTAAGATATTTTTAAAGCAAGTTGAAAGTTAAAACAAATCTTAGCTAATTTCAGTTTTATATGAATGCTTATCCATAAAAAAGAATGAACAGGTCTATTTTGTAAGCATGGGAAACTGAATTTCCAAGGTTTTATGTTTTTCTATTTACTTGAGATTCTTTCACCTAAATTCTGCTTTGATGACATATTGTAAACTTTCAGAGATAGGAGTTGTGTCCAATGTATTTTTACAGTATCAAGAACTTGCACTCTTATGAAGAAAACTTACTTTGGGGAAAAATAAACTCCAAACTTTGTTAGTATTTATAGAACAATTTTCTAAGCATAATAAGTAACATCTAAAAAACAAATTAGGTTTTGGTTTGTTGCTTCTTGTTGTTGTTGTTGTTGTTGGTTTGGGGTTTTTTTTTCCAAAATTACTATGCATGTATTATTTCTGTCAATATAATGGTTAACTGAGAGTGAGTAATTTATTCTGTCCCTCATATTTAAAGGGTGATCAAATTTCACCCTTATGGAGCAGGTTTCCCAGATGGGTTATGGAGTCTCCATCTCTGGAGGTAGTTAAAACTCAGCTGGACACAGCTTTAACAACTTGCTTTGAGTCAGGAGTTGGACAAGACCTCAGCCATTCCATGATTCTATAAATTGTGTAGTTGACTTGTTGACTTTTTTTATTGTAGACCAGCTTTCAAATACCAGTTCAGATATTTCAAATGATAATTGAGGTAGGGATAAAAATGACTCAGTCTTGAATTTAGAAGCAGATAGGCTGAAGCAGTTAGCGTAACATTACTGGACACATGAAATGTGAGTCTAAGAGTAGAATGTATACAATGCACTGTGCACATTATTTTCAGAATGGAGAGAGAGTACACAGTACCCGTATGCAAGCTGCCTATTTTTTAGCCTTCTTTGACATGTTACTTAAGTAAATATTGCTTTAGATATTAATTGGCTTAATTATACAGGATTTCTTTTTATGTGTAAACTCTTCATTGCCTTAGAAACTGCTTTTGTATTAAGCATTCACAATTCTGATGTGAATGAAATAGTAAGGCCTTATAATAGAGTTTTTGTGTTAAATTTTAAATGAATCATGGAAATATTACATCCTTTACTGGAAAGTTGATGTGTTGAAGCTAAGAGCAAAAGTAAGGTATTGGGAGTTTTTGAATTATGGCCTGATTTTGAAAACTACTATTGAGTAGTTCTGTACATATTTCAGTTCTATGTCTGATATACTGAGGGTTACTGTAGCCAGCTGTTTTACCTCAGTTCTGTAAAAAGGTAGCTGGGCTGGTAAACTAAAGTATGAGCTTGCATTTTGTGCCTTAACTAAGAGTTGTAAGCTTTAGTGCTCTGAAAATGTAGATGGTTTAGACATTGGCACCCTTGGTTTTTGACTGTAGGTATTGCTGAAACAGTGCATGTGGAAAACAGATTTCTGATACCATCTCAGTAGCAATCCATCTGAACTTGCCCCAAGTGAAAAAGTTATTGGTGATATCATCTCAATAGCAATTTGTTTGCACTTGCCGCCAGGGTTCTTGAAGATTTTAAAACCTTGTCATTAGGTAATATTCCATACAGTTGTTCTGTATAGCAAGTATAATAAAAGTTACTGATTATGACTGTGGAAAAGGTCTGGTACATTGCATATGCCCAAATAATTTTCAGGGTGCTAATAAATCACTCTAGATTAATGATTCCTGTATGAAATTAAAAACAAATTTCAAAAAATATAACTCAGCAACCTATTGTTGCTTTTGGTACCCTTTACTTTCAGACTTCAAAGACGGGAGAAATGGGATGATTAAATTTGTAAGTGGTCTATGGAAAGATTGGTTTGATATGCTTTCTCAGGCTTATGTTGAACCCAGGTAAGAAAATCAGTAACTTAGTAGAAAAATAGTTTATGTTAGGTATATGTTAAAAGGGGCCAGAGCTTTTCTTATTATTTTGTATTTTTTATACAATAAAATTTAAATTTCACTGTGCTTTTTAGTTTTTCATTTTTTCCATGGGACAAGGAATGGAGTCCAACTCTGCATTGTTTTGTGAGTAGTGTCCCATTCAGTTCATTCTGCAGCTAATGTCACAGAAAAATGCTGAAGAACTTCAGTGCTTTTCAACTCAATTTTCTTAAAACACATAGCTGAGATAAAGGGACTAATCTTATTCTGAATGAAAGTAAGTAATGGATAAACAGGAGCATTTCTTGGGTTTTGTGGGGTCCATATTAATAATAATTTCATCACTCTTATAAAAACTTCACAAATTATTCTTCTTTAAGATTAGAGATTATCACCGAACACTTCCTTGGAACATAATGAAAGAATTTAAATTGACTATTCATGTACTTACATATGCAAAATCATCTATGTTCTGCAGATGTCTAACAGCAGAAGCAGAACTAGATTTTAGAGGAAACCTGTGTTGTATTCTGATACCAACAGCAACTTAGATCACTTTGGAATCACATCAGTATAATGTTTTAGAGCCTCTGCCAATTTAAAAATCAAATTGATGCTAGATTTGTATAGAACAACACATTTGACTGACAGAAAAGGCTGTTATAGATGGATGTGATGTTCTATCCTTGTATAACAAGGGTTTTGACTGACAGTTTAACAATAGTACACTTTCTACCCCATATATTCTAAATGATTATTATTACAATACAAAACATTTTTGCACTTGCTGTATATAGATAACATGTACACTTTTTTTGTGCAATAACATTCAAGAAGAGAGGGTTTCTTTTATGTCTTAAAGATGATGACAATTAATGAAGGCTCCATCTGACACTTACAACCAATGTCAAGGCTTGCTATTGTGGTGCATGGTAATGTAGAAACTATCAGGGTACTTAGCTCCCGGTGAAGGATCAGCATAACTCTTGACACATGCTATATGGTGGATGAAATAAATCTCCTCAGAGAGCAATAGAAATATTTCTTGAACTGAAGACTACCCTTTCTGTTTTATAATCCCTCTTTTCAGCTTTGCAATTCTTTGCATCGCTCTAAAATGCAGTTTTAATATAGAAAGTAGCTGTTTAAAATGGTACCTATTAATGCAACAAATGTGCTTTCTGTGCTTTGCGGTCAACATTTCTATAAAATTAATGATTCTTCTTCAGAACAACAGCTAGAGATAAGAAAGGTATTCAATTTTTCTTATTTGGATCTTGTTCATTTTGGGGAGACCATCCTTTAATATTTATCCTTTTCATTTTAAATTTTTCATTTTGAATTCTTGGCATCCTTTTGCAGCAATTTATGCAGGTGTCTCCTAGTTTGTGTGGGTTTTCATAAGAGCAGGGGCAGTACCGATGTGTCTACATTATATTTGATGATAATAAAAAGATTAATATTAAATTTTAAACTTCTCTGTAAACTTCAGTTTAGTGTTGCATACAACTAAGGAAGAAGGTATACTCTTTTATGAACCTCCCGACAATGAAAAATAGAGAAAGAAATTAATGGGAAAAAATGGGGCTACATTGATCAAAATACATCTACCTTTTATCTTTTTGATTATCTAGATAAGGAAAACATGATAAATACAAAGATTGCTTTTACAATATGGATTTCTTGTTTGAATTGGCTTACTGTTAAAGATATATTTTTAAATGACTTTGTAAGGGAATTAAATTATTTTTTTCACCTCATTATGCATGACCAGTGGTATCTTGGTATCTCACATTTATTCAACAAGATTTTATTTTTCTGTGGCAGGACAAATTCAGTGTATGTTTTATTGAACAATATTGGCTTGAGGCAGTGATGATGGTATTTCCTGCAAAGCACTAAAAAGGTCTTTAAAGAATATTTGCCCCATTACTGGTGGTGCCATTTCAACTCTCTGTCAGTTTTAGATGTAATATCAGTATTTCTCTAGCAGTGACTTACTATTTGAAGGAAGGGATAAAAGTATTTTGGGAAATAATATTATCCAGTTAGAAAATGATCCCTCAGAAAAATTGTAGTTTTATCAATATAGACTGCTAAGTTTTAAAGTGAAGCCAACTAAAAAAAATCCATTATGTGGAATTATATTGATTGTCACATAGCTCACTATGATAACACAGACATCTGGTGCTTAATTTGAGAGAGCACTAATGATAATCATCTATACAGCAGCCAACTTGTAGAGGTTCTTAAAGCACAGGCTTTGCTGACCACTGGAGATGATTGAGTTTGCAAACTCAGACTGAGTTCCAGTTTCTGAGCAGGATGTACTGTATTGGTACAGAATTGTCTTCTACCTCCTCTCAGCTAGCAACATCTGTTTAACACAGCTTTTCTTTCCCTGACATCATACCCACCTTACTTTGTGTCCTGATTTTGCTCATTGTCCTTCGTGGGCAAATACAGATCTAAAACTGTCTCATCTTAGTTTCTTCCCCTTCTGATTCTTTTTTTTCCCCCTCTGACCTTTTGTATTGTTGCTCCAGTAGCAGTTGTCTGTCTAATCTACCTAATTGTCTTTGGTCTTCCTTGCCTCTTTTATGCTTCTCTCATCTGTGAACTCTGAGTGCTCAATTAGTGAAGGAACAAAAGGCACAGAAGGAAATGTTCCCTTGCTGTCTCTTCTTGTCTTTGGCATTGTAACAGCCTGGAACAGAGGCAACTACAAAGGGCTAGATAAGCTCCTTCGTCTCCAGCTTGGAGAGTATTCAGTAGGCATGTTGTTTTTTTGGGTTTTTTTTTAAGAGACTTTTGCTTTTGGAAGGAACTTTCTGCTGAGCATATGCAAAACATAATTTATGAAGATTCACAGCTTGTCCAAAGGTGGGAGAATTTTTGCAGGGTTCATGAAAGCACAGTATTGAGATAGCATATTATGGGATGAATTATTTTTAACTTTGGTGTTAAATTGTGATGAGGTTTACTCTTTTAAGCAAAGCATTTCCTCACTTTCGATAAGGACAAAGCATTTTCTTTCTACATCATTTTTAAGTAAATGAAACATTTTTCTTGCTGTTCATATGTGTAATTCTTTCCTTTCTTTAATAAAAAGGAGAAGTGTAATCTCACATGAGCATAGAAACATGCCAGAAAGCAAGAATTTATTATTTGGGGAGCTGAAGTATTAGGTTTTAAAATAAGTTAAAGTCTGATGTCTTTAACCATTTACAGTGCAATGAACACCACTTACAAATATGTGTGAGAGAAACATATACATTTGTCATGTTACCTTATTTTTCTAATTAAAAGGAAAAAATTAATCTCCTTAGCAGAGACATTCCCTGTCAGAATAAAGACCTGATTCTGGAGTCTCATAGATATTTAATTTGCAAGATAGCATAATGAAAATATGTTAATAGCTTTTTCAACAAGTTAATAGCTTTCAAGTTCATACTAATTAGTTTGTTAAAATATTCTATTGGTAAAATACTTTCTTTTTCCCCCCAGAAAAAGGTAAGAATGGAACATAGTCTTATAAAAAGTATCTTGCCAATAGTAAGGGTATAATCAGTAGTATCAAAATTATTAGAAAAAAATAATTAACAAATGAGTCTTGAAGGCAGCTGCCATAAATTGTCATCAAAGATAACTTTCTGTCATTTTTACAGTGAAATCTGAGAGAGTGTAGGAAGGGGTCTTGCAGAGTTAAGTTAACATTCTTGGGAACAAAGAAAGCAGAGTTCTCAAGGTGTCATGCTTGGTCCCAGTTGTCCTGCATTCCTGACTACTTACACTGGCAGCTGTGGGAAGTGGTACCCCATTGTCTGCCCATCCTTGGTGGCCAGAGCACCATGAAATTAAAACATACATCTTCACATTGACAAGATAACCCATACCTCTCATTTTCTATATTATTTCTCTGTTGTTAGAGTAGTGTAGTACTTTGTTCAATCAAAAGTAATGAATAAATTTTCTTTTACCTTTCTTTTATTTCTTTGGTGGTGGGGGCAGGGAGTGAGTATTGTATATCTCCTCCATCCTGACGCTGTAAAATCCAGCTTTTTGCTACCTCCCTCTTTCTTTGGTATCTTTCAGTAGTACCCTTAGATCTCCTTAGAGCTTTCTAAACCAGTACTGCTTATATCCTTATATATTCACTCTGAAATACTTTGAATCCTTCTGCATTTGTTTATATCTTTCTCATGTTTTTTTGAAAGTGCCTTATGCTTGTAGTACCCTCAGCTTCCTTTTGCTTCTGTTGGCTGGGCAAAAGGCTTGTCTTATTCCAAAGAACACGTGTACTGAATGAGCTGCTGGTTGTTGTCAAAGTGAATAACATCTAAAGTCTCCCTGTTTTACTGTCACTCAGGGAATTAATAGAAATTATTCTCACTTTTCTATCCCCTGGTTCTTCCCATTTACTGATTACCACAACAGCTGTAATACCTTTGGGAATTTAGTAGAACTTAAAATTTAAAGTAATACAGTCTTACTTAAAGTAAGACAATCTGGACTTGGGGAATTTTACTTGAGGTAATTTATTGTGAACAAACATGAATTTCTGATAGCTCTTTTGAGTAATAATTTTCTTGTAATATGAAAATTACAAGCAGTTAGACACACACTTGAACAACTGGTCCTCCCTCTGGCCTGGTCTAATCAGGTCCTAAAACACGCGGATGACAACTTCATGGTGCAGATATTAAGACAGCCAGCCTGGAGAGATGTCCTCCTTGATTTGTTACTCGTTAGCAGAGATGATCTCCTGAGTGAAGTGGAGATTAGTGGCCATCTTGGCCAGAATGACCATTCAGTCAAGTTGAAAATCTCTGTTGACAGCAGGAAAAGTGACAACAAAACTTCAGCCTTCAGCATGAGGAGAGCAGAGTTCAGGCTGCTCAGGAAACTAGTTAGTAAGGTCCCCTTGGAAAATGCTTTTGCATTTGGTGCTGAAGTCCATCTTAACAGGAACAGACAATTCCAAAGTATCAGAAGTCAAGCAAAGCAGAAGGCCAGCTTGACTGAGTGGGGATCTTCTTTTAGAGATGAGGTAGAAAAGGAAGGCATATACCCTGTGGAAGCAAGGTGTCTTGGTTTGGGAAGACAGGTATCTGCTAGGGAAAGCTGAAGTTTCCCTTAGAATGGAGATACCCCTCACCCCCCCCCCCCCCCCACCAAATTATAATTTTGCAATTAAGGGCTCTCAAGCAAAGATTTGGGAATAGGAATAACAGTTCTTTACTAGGAATATCAATAATACAAATGTGGTAGAAAAACAAAACCACCCCACCAAACCACCAAACAAACAAACAACAGTTTTGGAAAGCCCTGACAAAGTCAGAGCTACAACCTGACACCCTGTTGGTCAGGGTGTTGGAAGCAGCCCAAAAGTGGCAGATGTTGTTCTGTTGAAGTAGAGATGATCCTGTAGCCAAAAGGGTCCAGAGGTGGTGAGAAGAGGTCTGGTGATGGTGAGAAGGGGCCCGGTGATGGTGAGATGGGGTCTGGTGATGGTGAGATGAGGTCCGGTCTTCTTCCCAGAAATCAGGGTGAAGCAAGAGAGCTTCCTGTTCCTGAGTCCCAGTTTTATCCAGGTAGGAATGGTTGGCTCCCCCCACTGGATGGAGCATCTCACAATAGGATGATGGAATGTGGATGTACTCCTCTGGGGAGGGTAGGGGTGTCTTAATGGTCCATTAGCAGAAAATATTCCCCAGGCAGTAAAAGAGATAAGGAACAATGCCCTACCTGGTTTCAACAGTTGGGCCATTATCAAAAGGCACCCACCCCCCTCCTTCCAGAGTAAACAATTCCTCAACTGCTTTCAGCAGATGAAAATAGAATACACAATTTAGGTTCCATAACCCAAGACACAAGGTCAGGTGACATGGGAAGAATACGGAGATGTTGATTGCCACTCTAGGGAGGAAGTTTGTATGGCCAAAGCTCAGTTGGAGTTGAAGCTTGTTAGAAATGTGGGGGACAGTGAAAACAGTTTTTTAAAAATACATTAATGGCAAAAGTAAGTGCAGAAGTTACATGGGCACATCAGAGGATGAGGATGGTCACCCCACAAACAGGGATATAGGCAAGGTGGAGATGTTTATTGCTTTCTTTTCCTCTCTCTTCAACACCAGTGATGGGCTAAAAGGGTCCCAGTACCCTGAGCTGGAGGACCATGAGTGTGAGAATGGTAAACTCTCAGTTGACCCTGAAACTGTAAGGGGTCTGCTATTCCAGCTGGATCCCTATAAATCTCTAGGGCATGATGGGAATTATCTGACAATAGCTAAAGAGCTGGCTGATGTCATCATGAGGCTTCTCTTGATGATTTCTGAGTGGTCTTAGGAGTCTGGAGAGGTCCTAGTTGACTGGAAGCTGGTCAACATTGTCCCAGTTTTCAAAAAGGGCAAGAATGACCCTATAAAGTACAGACCTCTTAGCCTGAAGACTCACTTCAGCGCCTGGTAAGGTTATGCAGAAAATTTTTCTGGCAGGTGTTGCACAACACCTGAAAGACAATGTAGCCATTGGTCACAGCCAGCAGGAGTTCTGGCTGTGAGGGGAAGGTCCTTCTTTTCAAACCTGATTTCCTTTTATGACAAGGTAACCCACCCAGCTAGTCAAGGAAAGACAATTGATGTAATCTTTTTGATTTATATAAAGCTTTTGATACCATCTCTCACAGGATCCTTCTTTATTAAATGTCCAGCCCACAGATGGATAAACATGTCATGGGAGGGGTGAGCAGCTGGCTCATGGGTAAGACACAAAAGGGTTACAGTGAATGGGGTGGCATTGGACTGACCAGTCACTAGTGGGGTTCTAAAGGGTTCCATCCTCAGCCCTGTGCTCTTCAAAATCTTCATAAATGATTCAGACACAGGACTGGAAGGGATGCTGAGTGAGTTCACAGATGATATAAAACTGGGAGGAGCTGTTGACTCCCTTGAAGCCAGGGAGGCCCTGCAGAGAGACCTCGACAAATCAGAGGGCTGGGTAGTCACCAACCATATGAAGTTCACAAGGGGAAGTGCTGGATTCTGCACCTGGGATGGGGCAACCGTGGATGGATGTGCAGACTGGGGAATGAGATGCTGGAGAGCAGTGCTGTGGGAAGAGAATCTGGTGGTCCTGGTGGATGGCAAATTGAATCTGAGTCAGCAGTGCTGTGGCAGCCAGGAGGGCCAAGCGTGTGCTGGGGTGCATCAGGCACAGGATCCCCAGCTGGGCAAGGGAGGGGATTGTCCTGCTCTGCTCTGCACTGGGGTGGCCTCACCTTGAGTCGGGTGTGCAGTTTTGACATCAAACTGTTATAGAGACCGTCCAAAGGAGGGCGACAAGAGTGGTGAAGTGTCTTGAGGGGAAGCCAGATGAGAAGCAGCATTTGAGGTTCTGTCTTTCTTATGTTTTTAATTAGTGGTTCTTCTTTCTTATGGAACAGCTGTTATAATTCCTAATTATGCAATTAACTGTCCTCATTTGAAAAACAAAACAAAACAAAAAATGATTAAGACTTATATTTGGTTCAGAGTTTCTAGGAATATGAAGTTCTGGTCAACATGTGAATTTTCTTGTTGAAATTCCAGCTTTTTGTTCGTTCAGACTTCCCTCAAATTGCCTACTTTATTATGACTAATGTAACACTTCAGGAAAAGCTCCTCTGTCTGAACAGAGTGTCTCATTTTTACATTGGTTATAATTGGCTAGGTCACTTTGCTTTTATATTTTTATCCTGATAGTAGTTTTAGTTTGTTCCAGAAAATAATTTTCTGCTTCCATGACCAGTGTGGTTTTTTTTGTTTGTTTGTTTGGTTTTTTGTTTTTGTTTGTTTATTTGTTTTGGTTTTGTTTTGGTTTTTTTTTCTGTTGGTCATTTTAAGGTTTCAGCATTTTTTCAGTCATTTAATCTTCAAGCCTAACTCTTTATGGTTACTAGTTTCATGTGAAATCTGTTCTGGTCAAACGTGATACTGTTTTAGCTCATTTGTAGGAAATTTATAAAATTCAATGTGGATAGGACCTTGAGTTTTAAAATATTGATAAAATAATTATTCATTATATACTTGAAACTATGTTGGTGTTTTGCAAAGGAGACAAAATCCTGTTCACGTGGGAAAAGGATGGAGCTGTGGAAAATGATAAATATTGTATTTTCACTGTGAGTTGGAAAAATAATTTGACTTTTTCCAGTCTTGGTGGCAGTCATGAGTTTATGGAAGGAGTTGAATGAGGCAAAGAAGTTTGTATAGCAAACAGGGTTAGAATTGTACAAGGAGCTAAAATTTGTCTTGGTAACCATCCAAAAGCTATACCCTAACGGAAACCACATTGTTAGTGTGTTACAGAACCTTTAACCTGTAGTTCAGTCTAAACTTTTAATAAAAGTATGAAACCTTGCCCTTTTCCTCAGCTGTTCCTTGGGGCTACATTTTAAATATTTTTACTCTGTTTAGTTGGTTTTTTTCAGTACATATTAACTTACATAGGCATGCTTATTATGACAATTAGGAAGAAAGGAGTGATGAAATAATGTTGAAAGATTAGGAACGACTGAGTATATTAAATCATGGTAAATGCCAACATTTTGAATGACTTTTTAAATTATTTTTTTCTTTTGTTTTCAATTAGTTTGTAAGAGTAAGAATATTTCAGGCCTGAAATGGCCTGAATGATCAAAATACAATTTAGCTTCAAACAGCTGAATATTTTGCAAGAATAGTATGATGAAATTTCTCAGTCCAATGACTTTTTTGTGAAACTAGACTGAATAACTGATGTAAGATCATTTTTCCAGCTTTATGGCTGCTTGTTATTCTGTCTTTCTGCTTCTGTGTTCAATATGTATATTTTGCCCATATGTTTCTTCATAAGCTTGGGTTTACTGTTTCTCAAATATATTTGCTAAATTTGATTAATATTATCACCGTGACTGAGATAAACTGGAATACTAATTTAACTGAAGAAGTTTACGAGGAGAGCTAAGTAAAACTTAGAGCAACCTAGAGGAGGTTTCTGGGGATAGAGTCATGCATCTGGTAGAAAGCTGAGCAGTTTGATGCCAGTTAGGTGAAATTAGGCAGATTTATCTAAGAATTTTATACTCAGTCTACTTAACCAGTGGAGTAGATGGTTTAGGAATATGACAAGCTCTTTAGAGTCTGAAGTCCTTTAAACAGGAATTGGAAGTCATTCAGTACAATAAACTGTTCCTTTAGCAAGATTTTATAGGTTTAATTAGGAATCATATAATTATGTTGTCTGCATTATTCAGGAGGTCAGCATAGGTGGTCATGATGATTTTCATAGCCTTAGGTTCTCTAAATCTACAATTTGACCTCTTACCTATGTGAGAAAGAGCAAAAAAACTATCAAGGAAGGCAAAGGAAGAGCACAGTAGACCTGAACATGAGTGATACTGTGCCAGAAGACCTGTCATTCATTTCTTAGATAGCTACTCAGAATGATGTTCCATAGGTACGGCACTCCGCTAATGGGAGGAAGATACTGAAAACAGGAGCTGCGAGGGGATTTTAACAGCATATCTGCAACTTGCAATGCAAGCTTATTTACAGTGTGCTACTAATGAAGTTATTAGGAGGGAACTACTGCTTCTATATATTATTTTAATATGGCACATAAATATATTAGCTGATGATGTAGTGTTAATCTGGTTGTCTCTAATGTGAACATTGTGTTACATGGTATTACTGTGCCCTTGGAGTTGCAGTTGGCTTTCTTGGAAGGATTATTTTATTTTTTTTAGGATTTTCTCCTTTTCATGCAAGGAAGAAACATCAGTTAAAGATATAATGCATTTTGTTTTATTTTGGAGCAACTATAACACTTTTCTAGGGAATTCTTGCTTTTAACTAGAGTTTGTTAGTTTAGTTTGATAACGGATTTTGTGCATCTGTGTTGTCTCTGACAGAAAAAAAAATCATTTTTACTGCTGGTCAAGTCAAAAAAGAGTAAACAGCTAAAAATGACGCTAATATGACTCTGCCTCTCATATTTTGACTTGTGTGCAGTTGGTAGATGTATAGATTACCAATATAGTTAATCATAGCTGGTTTATCTTTTTAGAGGTAAAAGTTTTGATTGAGAATGTAAGGTGACCACTCCAGCATCCCTTTAGCTCCTTTAGTATGTCTTTCTTCGATAAGAAAACAAAGTACGTGAGCTGCCAGGAAAGATGTTTGCTTCATTCTTCATTTACAGTCTGAGCATGTCTGCTTTTATCAGGGCATTCACATGGTGTAGTGAATCCTTTTCCTTGTTTCCTGTGAATAAGTTTGCAAAAATGACAACCTTACTGAAAGATGGGAAACCTGGTCTGTAAGTTCACCGTTCATCAACAAGAATGTAGGATGGGAGTTCAGAGTATGGGAAGAGAGGTTGGTGCTAAGTTCTGGTGTCATTGAAAAGTGTTTAATCATCATCCTCCCTCATTCTTCTATGTTGGGAAAGAGAGAAATGCTCCTGCCTCCTTGAGAGGTTCTTCATTCTCCTGAAATGAAAGTCAGTCTCAGTAGAGATGAGAGACAGCCATCTGAACCCTGGAAGAAGAAGAAGCTATCAGTTGCAAGAAACAGCACCACTTCCTCATCATGGGGAGGCAGCAAGAGTCAATAGTCAGCCAGGTCTTGCAGCTTCTCAAAAATGTTTACACATGCATAAAGCAAAATGTGAACATGGGATAATAGATGTTTTTAGAAAAGACTTCTAAAAAAAAATAAAAATCCTGACTTGCATTTGCATAAGGGTACCAATGCTTACCTCTACCTCATTTAATTGTAATGTGGTTTTCTCATATAAAACATTCAAAATGAAGAGCTAAAAACACAAGAATCTATAAAAGTAACTGAAATACCATAAACGGGCAAATTGTTCTCCCTCTGAAGCAACTTTCATTGTGCTTATAAATTACTAGATGGAGTATGCTATCCAAGTCAAGCCATATCATTTGTTAGAGTTTTCTTTAGCCCTAGCTGTGTGTTGTGTAAATTTTAGCTGAACTGACAAGTAGTGTATCACTCTTGGGCATGTCTGATGTTTCTACCCTGAGACCATTTTCTAGAATTATAGGAGGTAGCTTTGCCAGCTAGTGATGAATTTAGAAAGGCGATACCCTGCATAAGCAAGCAGTTTGTCCATTTCAGCCTAGAAAAACTTAAAGTCTAGAAAAAATTAAAATTTAAAAATGTTGAAAAAAATTTAAAAATGAAACATTCTTTTAGGTCCCTTCATTTAAAGGACAAGTAGCTCGAAAACTTGTATGTAAAAAATTAATTCAGACTTTAAATACATTTTAAATTTGCCACTTAACTTATATAAATTCATCATCTACATATATATTATTTCTGTGATTTATACTCGGCATTCAGTATATATAAATGGAATACCATAAGAGCTTGTGTTCCTTTCTACGGAGCAAAATCAAGAGGGGAAAATAAGGCACTATGCAACATGGTATTTTTATTCCTTAGTGTCAAAACAAGATATGGCTAGTTTACTTATTTTAATGTTTGTTTCTAGCATGGCAACATTTTTTGTTCTTCCTATGTTAAAAATGAGATAATTTTCATCCTGTGTATACAAAGCTGCAGACTTTCTGTTACATGTTGCTGTATGTTGTGAGTAGTATTTTTGTTTGTTTGTTTGTTTGGATCTTTTGTAAGCCATGATTGCCATATTGTACAGTGCTTCTTGCAGAATGTTTCCTGGAGCACATAATTAACATCATGCAGTAATTTGGAATAAGCGCTGTTAAACAAACAAGATAACATCCCAGTTATTTTGCTTTCTTTTAACCTTCACAGGTGGTAAATAGAAAAGGTAAATTAAATAGTTAATTTTGGGTTTTCATTTTTATCCAGTTTTAGTCTATCTTGTATTTTTATAACAATTAGGTTTAGTAAAGTTTGGTTTTGTTGGGGTTTTTTTGTTTGGTTTTGTTTTGTTGTTTTGGTAGGTTGTTTGTTTTTTGGTGGTTTTTTTTGTGCAGGTTATAATAACTTTTCTTCCTGTATTGCTTTTCTTTTAAGACAATCACAAGATTTATTTTAGGAGTTCTGGTGTTTCTCTCTTTCAAACAAGGTGCTTCACATAACCTCATTGTGTGCCTCTTTTATAAATTTTTTAATATGAACTTGAGATTTTATTCAGGATTTTTTCACTTGTCACACATCTCATATTTTTGATACATTTTTTAAAATGGTCTTTTTAAATCTCGCATAGGGAAGTAGAAAAAAAATTTTATCCATTTTGTTTAGATATAAATAATAAATGTGTAATTAAATTTAATATTTTAGCTTTGTAGTTAAATGTGCAACACTGTTTAGAAAACAGAGTGTTTTGGTTTTGCTTTACACTGTATGAGAAGAGTATGTAACATTAATTTATAATAGCAATGAAAAAAAGGTGTCTTGAGATGAGAGAGTAAGTTTAGATTAGGAAGAAATTCTCTGCTGTGAGGGTGGTGAGGCACTGGTACAGGTTTCCCAGAGAAGATGCAGACACCAATGCTTGGGATGTCAAGGCCAGGCTGGATGGGGCTTGGAGCAATCTGGTCTAGTGGAATATATTCCTGCCCATGGTAGGGGATTTGGAGCTACATTATCTTGAAGGTCCCTTCTAGTTGTCAGAGAGTGAAATGTCTTGATTTATGGCTTAAACTTTTTTATGAGACTTTTGCCTATGATAGCAAAATTGTACAAGGAAGCTTATGCATGGAAGCCCAACCCGAATGGGCCTCCTGACTAAAACCCTGAACTGTGAGTCAAAGTGCCTAAGGCTAATCGAGATAAGGAAAAGCGACTCTATTGTTCAAAGCATCTCAGGTCTGGAAAGTAATGGATAAGGCTGGGAGAGCATTGGAAGAGCCAAGCCCAGCAGCTTGTGTGGAAGCCATAGCCCCAGGCTTATCCATTGCCAGGTTTGGACACACTCCTCGCCATCCCAGAGGGGAGGAGGAGATGTTTTGGGTTTATGAAGTAGCCTCTGGTGAGAGGCAGCGAACGCCCATCCTCCCTTACACAAACCGGCTCAGCTGTGGGGCTCCCCACCGTGGTGAAGGCACATCTACAGGACATTCACATGAGTGGCAGCTGAGGGGGTGTCATGGTCCATCCAAGGCCCGCAAAGGGTGGGCCTCAGACCCTGCCGCAGAGCACTGCACATGATGAAAATGATGCGACTGACCTGAAGTCTTGTAAGTGACAGTGTCAAATTTGCACCACCTTGGGGAGGTACCTGGGCATTCCCACCTGGCCAAAATGTATATAAATCCATTGGATTCTATGTTTTTTGGTGAAGAACCATCGCCACTGAGAAGACCAGATGGTGAGGATCAACAAGACATTATTGGGACCCATGGAGTGCTGATATGTTTCTATTTAATCTGTCCTCCTGTCCCGTCTCCCAGCCCTCCATCCCTTATCCTATTTCTTTCTTTTTCTTTCTTTCTCATTTTACTATTAAATAAAATATATCAAATTTTTCATGTCAATATTTAACCTTGTTTGGTTTAAATCCTTTTTCGTGGAATATTTGAACCTGAGGATTCTATCCATAATCCATAGAGAGCTCACTTTGTTCCTCTGTGATTTGAGCAGATCATAACACCACCCAACCCAAACCATTCTGGGATCCTCTGATTCAATGGAAATATCCCTGTTTCAAAAATGTACAATTTAGACCAGATACAATACAGATTGTGGATATACAGGAAAGTATTATATCCTAAATTTATAACTATTTCTTGTCTTTATGGGTCTACTATGTATGGATATTTTTATTCTGGAATAAACATGGTCATGGATAAACTTCTAGTGATAAAAATATCATCATATCTAGTGATATAAATTCATAATTACATTATGTAAACAAGTTGAAGTACCTGCACCATGTGCAAACTCCCATACACTCTGCCAGGAAGGAATTCAGGTTGGCTATGGTAATGGATTAATTCTCCCTGTGTGAATATAAAAGGAAGAAAAGTGGAAAAAAATGTAAAAAGCATGTTAACATTGCTATAAAAAGTAAAAACCATCAAATTTTTTTTTAATTTTATGTGCTTTACAAAGGAACAATAAAATTGTTACTTGATTGTATAGTACTTAATTGAATATTTTGAGAACTTTTCAAAGTAAATCTTTCATATTTAGAAAACTGAAACCAGTCAAATCTATATATTTAAGCTGCTATTAAATAAAATGTAGTTCAAAACAAGTAAAATTCTAACTTTAAGATGTTCTACGTATGGCATATTCCTTATGACAAATAACAAAACAGAGCTATCATGGGACTAACAGGGCCCTTAAAAATTTAAAGCACCACCTCTTGTAAAAAGCAAGGTATGACTGCTGGTTTTCTCTGTGCTGTAAACCTTCCTCTCTGTGTTGAGGGATAGAAATATGTGAGTCTTTCACATATTTCTTTCTGAGCAAACTCATCCTCAGCAACGCATTCATTTGTAAATGTGAAACCTGATTTATTTCTCCATCATGAGAACAGAATAGCCATCCCTGATCAAAGAATGCTTTTTCTGATTTTTTTTCCAACAGATTTTTTTCCTACATATTATTATACAGATTAGAAAAGAACTTTGGGAGTAAAGTCTGTAATAATGAATGTCCTCTTTCTTCCTAATGCTGCTTGCAGTATGTAAATAAGACTTATAAACACAATCAAGATTGAGTGATGAGAGTAAGGCAGAGGTAGATACTGCTTAGATTATTGTTGTAGCTGAAAGAAACTGTCATCCATGTAGAGTTTGAGACAATAGAATTGAAATTTTACAGAACTATTTTTCATCAGTTTCTGAGAGGAATAGTAGTTTACAACAGGATTTAACAATGCTAATTTCACAAATCCAAGTCATACTGAAAACGCAGAACATTGAGGTGAGCTGCAAACCATTTTCAAGCTGTTCGTATTCCCCTAATGGTACCCTTTTACATTGTATGCTCTAACACAGCTTGAGAACTGCTGGTGTGAGAGAAATTACATGGTTGGGCCTCAGAATTATATTTTATTCCTCGTTGTTGATCTTGCTATGGACATTTTCATTCCTAAATAGCATCTGCTCTGCTAGTCTTAAGTGATGAGTAAAGAAAGAGTGGGAGCTTTGGAACCAAACCATTTGGCACTGTAGCTATGTGGGGATTGCTTAATGTGTGGATTGAGGACATGAGACAATTGCAGAGTAATAGATATTACAGATGGAAAAAGATCTGTTAGATCGTCCAGTCTGTCTCCTTACAAATTCAGGACTATTCCCTAAAGAACATTTTCCAGCATTTTGTCCAGTTTGGTTTTAAATATCCTAAATGATGGAGATTCCACTACTTCCCCTGGGATACTTTTGTGCTGCTTTGCTGGTCTTATTGCCAAGTAGTGTTTCATGATACTCAGACACAGTCTTGTCTTTACTTTTTAAAATTTATAATTATTATTGTTATTTCTTCTAAAATTAAATTCAAATTTTTAATAATTATAAAAATCAGTCATATAAATATTATGTGTAATTGTTAGTATCCCAGTAGCTCTCTGTGATGTCACTTAATCCTCTGTAGTGAAATTGTATTTTTAATTTTCAAAATTTTTCGTTACGTGTCAATGTTGCTGGCACCTTAATCACTTCCACTGGCCTTCTCAGTACACTTATTTACTAATGCTTACTGATCAGTGTGTGGGAACACACCTTCCTAGTGAACTTCTATGATTTCCTGGTGGTCAAATGAAACGTTAGGAAATATTTTGGGTGCACTGTCATGGACCTAAGATCAGGGTTTCTATGTTATTTCAAGGATTTACAGCGACAGTGCAACAGAGGGAAGAAGGAGTAGGTCATGTGCGTACATTGGTGGTGTTCCTCTGTAACAGCAATGTGTGGAAGTAACCCCTGAATGCAGATATAACTTGCTGCTGAACAGCTTCAGGTATAATCTTTACAGTTATAACATTAGATGTAGGTTGTCACTGTTACAGACACAAACTGATGTGGCATTAATTTAGGAGTCAGATATTTCCTGATAGCTCTTTTCCCACACTTTTTTTTGTAAAGCCAGTGTCAAGCATGATAACTCTTGAGGGAGAGTAGCTGTGTTTTGTTTTCAAACTTTGTAGAGACATTAATTCCCACATGTGTTTATTATCTGGGGAGGTGATTATTTCATTAGGCTCCATTAGCACTTTGAGCAGTTGTTGTATGGCCTTTCAGATACTGTTGACTATTCTCTGACATCAAGAACGGTAAGATATTTTGGTGTGAGGCATCATTGGGGAGTAGTGGTCAGGCAAAATTGTGACTTACCAAGCCTTTTTTGTAGAAATCATAAGAAAGAGTGTATTTTCTTTCATTGTCAATCTGTTAATGTGTTAAAACTAGAAAGTGCTGGCATTTAACTTCTAAAAATAAAAAAGACACTAGGAATGAAGAATCTGTCTCCATCACAGTTTAGATTCTGTTCCTGCAAAACTGTTTTCCAGAGTCTGCTCTGAAAGGAAGGTGTCCCTTTGTAAGCTACTTGTTTATTGATGCAGTTTGGCATTAGTTTCTCATGTTTCTTTTGTCTCCAAATATGTTTGCATTTTGCCTTAGTCAAGTTTGAGTTTCATATGATGAATTCCTATTCAAATGCACTATAACTCCTGCAGTGATGCTTTCTTATCTACTTTGTCTTCCAAAAATCATCACCCTGATTTTCTTGTTGATCACATATATTCAGTTATTCCTAAATATATAAAGTTCTGGACCAAGCCTTCATGTTGTCCCTTTAGATTTCTGTTGT
Organism: Phylloscopus whistleri; assembly: GCA_017589585.1. NCBI lineage: Eukaryota > Metazoa > Chordata > Aves > Passeriformes > Phylloscopidae > Phylloscopus > Phylloscopus whistleri. The sequence goes on from JADMLD010000757.1 coordinate 4,176,077, forward strand.
GGCCATGAGTGACTTGATTTTACTTACTTTACTTTTACTTTGTCTGGTCTCCAACCCACTCAAAACCTGCAAGTTATAATGTGTTAATATAACCAGACCCACTTTATGGTGTATTATATGTGCCAGAAATACACAATGGAATATATAAAAAGGAATTAAAAGTCCAAGTCATGTGACTCTTGTTTGAAAGACGATAAAAACCAAAACAAACCCAAGAAACCTCACACACACAAAAAACCAAATAAAAAATATAATAAAAAACCAAAAACAATTAAAAAACAAAAGCAAAAACAAAACCCACAAACAAACAAACAAAAACAAGCAAAAACCCACCAAACCCCAAAGACCAAACACAACCAAACAAACCCCAAAACCAACCAAACAAAAAAACACCCCACCACCAAAAAAACAACCACCCTTAAAATTCTAAGGTAAAATTTACAGAGGTGGGAATTGACTTGCCACCAGCAGTTTCTGTGAACAACCGGGACATGAGTAAAAGGGCCAGAGTGACACATTTTGGGAGATCTGACCTCAAATAAATGTTGTATGTTGAGAAAAAAGTTTTGCAAAAAATGAGAACTGAGCTTTTGTCTCTTGTGACCAGTGACAGGACTCAAGGAAACAGCATGAAGTTGAGTGAGGGGAGGCTTAGGTTAGGTATCAGGAAGAGGCTTTTCATCCCGAGTGTGATTAAACACTGGAAGACCCTCCCCAGAGAAGTGGTGACAGCACCAAGCCTGACAGAATTCAAGAATTGTTTGGACAATGCTCTCAGGCACGTGGTGTGACTTTTGGAGTGTCTTGTAGAGGGCCAGAGATTGGACTTGATGACTGATCCTTGTGGGTCCCTTCCAACTCTGCATATTCTATGATTATAAGTATGATGTATTACTTTCTTATACTACAAACTTTAAAATGTCTTTCAAGATGCAACAGTCATAGCTGTCAATCCTGCTTTGAACTATGGTTGCAGATTTCTTTGCAATTTTGCCTTTTCCTGATAGGACTCATCAGCTTCTCACATCTACTCTGTGTTCCTTCCAAGTAAACTGCAAGCTGCCAGATTCAAATGTCATCCATTTGCCACAAGACCTCTCTGTCTGTCAATTCTTATTTAATGGGGCAGAATTACTAGCCTTAATCATCCTTTTAGTCCTTAATTATGCTCAAGTGCAATTCTGTCGCAATGTTCCATGTCATGATGGACCTGATTCGTGGTCCTGCATAAACTATGACCCTTGGTTATGGTGGTCTTGTGCTTTATCTAAGGATTGAGCTGGTTCCATCTCTTTCCAATTTAACACTGTCATGTAAGTGTAGAATGGTAATGTTGAGTGCAAAATATTTTTGTCATGTGTGTGGATTCTTTTTCTTCATCTGCAGACACAGGTCTGCTGTAAACAGCAGGACTATTTTCTGTAACAATAAGGAAAGCAATTTCTGTGTGCAATTTCATAGTTAGCTTAAAATATTGCTTGCTGTCCTTCCCATCTACACAGTAATACAGAGCAGCTTGCTTTTCAGGCTAAAGGTCCAGGAAAATGAAAATCAGTATTGTTCATGTGGGCACAAGGTGCCTGCTACAGCACAAGACTTTCTGGAACCACTTCTAGAACATGAGCATTGTGGGTTTTTTTAAGGCAGTCCATCTTTGATAGGTTTAATCTGCCATGTGTATATTCTCAGTGTTCCCCCCCCTACAGAGTTTATCCTTTTTGATTTTGAGAAAAACACCCAACCACCCAACTAGTTATTAATCACAATAGGTGCCTCTGAATTCATGTTATTGTTCATTTTGCTTAATATTCTGTTGCAGGTTACATTCAACCATGTCCTCACAATTCTTCTGTGCCCCATTTAGACATGAGATGAAAACACTGATTATAAATTATGTGTAATTGCAAGGCAAGTAAAACCAAGTATTTTATGTGTTTTTGCTGCCCCTCAAATATATTGAGATTTGGGAAACTTATATGTGTTTGCTTCCAAATAATCTGAAGTCTTGGGCCCATGGAGCTAATATCCCTGACTATGTACATCAGCAAATACAAGGCTTTTAGATGCTGTGGGTTTTGGAGGTCTTAGAGGGATTCCTGTGCTTGATTGAAAGAAATTAATCCTTTTCTATGAAAATCACCATCTCCATTCTTGGTATCAGGCACCTAAAATCTGTAAGCAGAAGAACTACTCATTGTTACACATGCCAAAATACTGCCCCACATACTTTTGTCCTTCCACCCAACCTTGGCTAATACATCCATCACCCTTTGGATATTGTCTTTTTACTTTTTCTGAATTGAGGGCCAGAGAGAGAGAAAAGCCTCAAAGTGTTTCCTAAGGTATATTTAAATATATATATGTATATTTTAAAAAATTTTATATATATATATACACACACCTTTTCAGTCTAATGGGAAAGTGTTAAAGTTCTGTATGAAAAGGTGTGAAATAACCTGGTATCCTGGTTGCAGCTTACAGTCCCCACCCTGGAGACTGAAATGTGCTTGAGCCTGGTCTCTCAACTCCCATCATCATAAACTATGTTTAGTAGGAAAAGTCTCAGGTATGTGGTGGTGCCATTTACATAATTTAGATTTTGATCTCCTGTTAAAAATTGGTTATTAAGAACAGAAAATATGCCAAAAAGGGAGATTTTGTATATGTTTCCGTTGAATTATCATTGACATCTAACTGCCAAATTCTTTCTTTTCACTAGAAAGAATTTTCTCAAAACATCTTTTATATAACTGTGCTGTACACATCATTCATTGCTGACTTTTTACCAAGGGTGGAACTTTATAGACCTAATTCTCAGCAGATGAACATGAAAATGAAACTAGAATTCCTTATGTTTACAAAGACTGCTAGTATTTTCAATAATGATGATTTAGGATACATAAGCACCTGTGGCTTAAAAACAGATTAATATACAATGTTTTGAGAGATTTTCCTTACTGTTGCTACAGTTGTCGCTACAGTTGTTGACGGCTGATGGTTGCTGTAAAGGTTGAAATAGTTATTTTAATATGGTTTGGTGAAGGAATCTATAGGGTAATTTCTCAACATGTGGGATGTTTGGTTGGTTGGTTGGTTGGTTGGTTTTTGTGTGTGGGTTTTTTGGTGTGTTTGTTTGTTTTCTGTTTTGTTTTTTTTTTGTTTGTTTGTTTGTTTGGTTTGGTTTTGGTTTTTGGTGTTTTTTTGTGTGTGTGTGTGTGTTGTTTTTTGGTTTGGTTTTGATATGTTTTTTTGGTTTGGGATTTTTTCCCCTCCCAAAAAAACCCATATTCTTTGGAGTATGCATTTATACTGAGAGATGAAAACCAGAAATACAAATTTCACCTTTCACTGTTTAAAGCATAAATATTTATCATTTTCTTCAATGAGGTTTACTGGATTTGAGAAGTATTTGGTGAATATTGAACACTTATACTTCCTTTTGACCGATGGTGAACTATAATTGTTCTTTCTTAGTTAAAACACTTCCACATTGGAAAGATGATGCATACACAGTGTATTAGGTTAATTGCTTTTACTGATAGATTTTTACAAGCAAAAGTAGAAATTTTGGTGATTATGGATACAAAAGGAACTTAAGAGTGAAGATCTCTTCACAGAATTCAAGTTGCTTTGGGCAGCTATTAACAAAATAGCCACACAAAGTGAAACCTTAGTGCAGCCTTGGAGCACGTTAGTTTTGCCATAGAGAGCATTTGTAGGGGTTTTCAGTGTAAACACAGACAGATTAAAGTGCACCAGCAGTTCCTTACTTTCTGGGAAAGGCAGTATTCTTTCAAGAGAGCTTGACTGAAGTGATAGGAAGTAATACATTGCATAGGATTGAGAAATAGTAATGCTAATTAGCTTGGCTCTTTAGCAGTACTGAAGTAATCCTCTCCCACCCCCCAGACCAGCAGGAAGGGAGATCTCTTCTTAGCAGTGACAATAAATTATTGGTGTGGATTACTACCTAGTAACCACAGTAACAGTGGCCATGGATGAGATTTCTGTTCTAAAGCTGATGCACAAATATAAGCCCAATATGTGGTTCTTGGTCAGAAGTGGTCAAAAAAGTCAAAAGCAAGGAAAGGTAAATGCTCCACCTGTGCTTCACCTTCAGAACTGATTTGCATCCAACATGTCCAACTACAGTTGCATTGCTCTGTAGTTTGCCTTCAGTTATCTATTATGAGGCACAATGGGAATGGCTACATGGAGTGATGGAAAAGGTTAACTGCTGCCACCAGTGTTATTCATCTACCTTGCATCAGCTGCTGAAATTTGGTATGTTGTCAAGACAGCAGCCAAAAACTAGCTGTGGGATGAATGAATTACTTTGAGGAAGGCAGTTTATTCTTACCTACTTCTTTGTTGTTTACTCCTTAGTTATGGAAAGGATTAGATATTTGCTATGCACATGGAATACAGTTGAAATTTACAAATCAAATATTGTCTGGACTCAGTGAATTTATTGTGCATTTGCAGATTGACTGTTGCATGCATATTTTGTAGAAGTGTAGGCAGTGGGATTCAAAACTGGGAGAAGTAGTATGTTAACAACTTGCTACTTATATCTTGTTCTAGAATAATATTATTACTCTTCAATATACTCAACAACATTTGACAGAAATTTTTTTCTGCCCATGACTAAATGTTCCTGGGGGCTTCATCTTCTTGGTCCCGCTGATTCACTTGACTGAGAGTGGCTGTCTCTAGCAGTCTGTCTATTATTTATAGGGAATCCTGAACTTGTTTGTTCTCTTTGAGCCAAAAATTCTCAAAGAATGTCCAGCTTCTCAGCCCCATTACTTAATAGCACAGCTTTGCTTTGAAACTTTTACTTAAACTTCTTAGTTAGTAGCACAGTGTTATAACCTACGTTATATTGTCTGAAGCTGCGTCCAATCTAGTGCAATCCTCAAAGAAAAGTTAAAAAAAGCTACAACAAAGAAGAACCTCAGCAATGATAAAGAATTAATCTTGATAAATAAAATTCCCAACCGTATGCATGCCCCTACCTTTTTTCTGATGGGGTGATTTGCTTTCCAGATGAGCCATTTTGCATGTGCACATGAGCTGTTGCTTAGTTCAAAGTCGTCTAAGCAGGTTATGGCCTGCTTAACCCTTGGCTCTTCCTGATCCTGTATGTTCTGCAAGTTCAGTACAACTGGATTTCAGTTGGATTTTTTAAAATGTTTTCAGGAAAATAATCTACATCTTCTTATATCCAGGGCAATATGATAGAGAAGGGGGTTTGTATCAAAAGGTTCCGTGAGTAATCTGTTAATCTGTGTAACATATTTTAACCTAATATGGGAAATTCGACTGTCTAAATCAAAGGTAAAAAAAGTTAGACTAAGACACTTATTCAATACATAAATATTTTCAGAAATGTTGGAGTTTTTTATGTCACAGAAGAAGAGGCTTGAGAAATAGGATAGTGCACTCCCATGCTGGTTTTCTTTTTTCTTTTGAATCTTTTATCTCTTCAATCTGTACATTAGTATTTTGTTGCAACAAAACTGGAATTAAAAAAAAATTAATTAGGTACATTTGAGGGAATTATCCTTTTCTAGAAGCTTCCAGGTTTACTGTCATAGTAGATATGTATTTACTGGTTTTGAAGCCATAATGAACAACTTTTAATAAAAACTGAGGAATGGACAAACATTGTAACTAAATGTGGAAACAGATGCTCCCTTGCAAAATGCATGTTGAGCTCTTAAGGTTTATTACCCTGGGTTCATTACACCCTCCTCCACTGAGGTAGGATAAATGAATGAAACAGGTTCACATACAGTAGTATCAGTAATATTAACTAGCTACTGTTTTTTCCAAGGTTTTTTCTTTCTTATCTCAGTGCCCCAAAATTAACCAACCTTTTTTTGAGTTTTGCTGATTATCAAGACAATTTATTTTCTTGCAATTTCAATTTTTTTCCTAGTGTGTTTTCTTCAGATTCCTTTTTATCTGGAATCAAGTATAAATTAACTAGGAAGAGAAAAAATGAACTGTTATGGCTTAGAAGAGGTAGAAAAATGAGGGCAAAATGTGCCAAACCTTGCTCCTAGATTTCAGTTGAAAGGATCCTTCCTCTGTATCTTTTCCCTTTAGATTGTGGAACAACAGACATATGTAAGATTTAGAATTATGAATAAGTTTTAGATGATACAGATGTGAAAATATGAAGTGGAGAGAACAGAAAGTAGTAGAAAGTAGCTAAAGATTTAGAAAAGGAAGGCATTGTGTAGTGCTGAAAGATTAACTCTCAGACTGTAAGTACCTCACTAGGGATTGTTCACCAAATTTTGTTTTTAATAATGTGGTATTATATTTTTGTATAAAGTTGGTGGTGGTGGTTCCTAAAATTTTATTTTCTGATAAGATATACTGGCAAAAGTGCCAAGAAAAGAAAAATCCATTTGGGGTTAAATATTATATGGTCAGCAGAACAAACTACTTAGATTGTCCATAAACTTAGCTGGGCATAAATTCTTCAGATAAATTAAAAATATTTTTTTTAAAAAAAATAATAATAATAAAAAGCCTTAAAAGTTGGCTCCAATGTTAAGAAACATAGAAACTTTATAAGATAGCAATTTAATGAATCTTATAATAGATATAGTGTATTATATGATGAGATTTTCAAAAGTGTAAGAAATGATGTTAGTAAAATTAAAATGTACTCCAAGGAGAAAAGATAGTTTATCATGCATAAAGCAAAACCTCCAAAGTCTGTGTCTTGAACTCAGCTGAATTTTACTAAAGTTCTTAAATGCAAGTGTTCAATTATTGCTAATATCTTGACAATACGAAAAATGCAAAGTTGCAATGTGCAATGAAAGATTGCACAGTGTGTTGTTTTAAATGAGTTTAAGGTTGTGGGTTAAAAGTAAACATGCATAGAATTACTTGAAAATTCATGCCTAACTAGTTAAGTTATAACAGGAAAGTCTGGGGACCCCAAACTGAAAAGTGTCTATGCAACCTTTATGGTGACATTTCTTTGTTTTTAGGCCTACACATTTTCCTTTTAATATATTTATTTTTATGGAATTATTATAAAATTGTACATTATTCATTACTGCAATTGCTCTGGCATTGGTTTTTGTGTCAAAATCTCATTCAGACTTATGCTATCTTTATTGTAGTTTGAGTGTTGTCTTCTAGGTGAGGTTATATTTTTTAAAAATGCTTGATAAATTCAAGCAGAAGAAATCACTGATATGTGTCTGTACTACATTCTTAAACACATATCAAGTAGAAATAAATAAGGTAAAATAACCCCAAATACTACTAAGAGAAATGTTATTGCTTGATAAAGTCCTTGGGAATTGCAATAGGTACAAATAAGCCCTCCAGTCTTTGAAATGATCAATGGCAGGTAAGCAGTCTCCTTTTGGTTATATTTCTTCTATTGTTCTGGAATGGACAATTACCATGTCAAAGGACTTAACCAACTGCTTTAAAATGTCATTAATTTTCTTAAATGAAATGTATCACAGGAAATAGCTCCAGTGCTTAATTTCAGAAGCTTGGATAATATACTGTGGACCTATCTTGGGACAAGCAGTCCTCTAACATTTTGTTTGCCCTTGAGATTTAGAAGGAATCATATCTATAGTATTCATAATAAGTAGCAATTTAACCAAGTTCAAATTAGATGTGAACAAATGGATTAACAAGCACCTCATTAAAATTTTAATTTCCATTCCATTTATCACTTTTAATAGAATCAACTCTGTTTCAGGGTGGGGGAGGATTAATTTCCAACTATAACGTTAATTTCACTTGTTTTTATCAATAGCTTTAATTTTTTCCTATGAAATTTACTTTGTATAGTTTCAAAATATGTGACCTGCACATGGAAATAATAAATTTTAAAAGGATAAGGAAAATGTCTATTGATTTAGTGGATGTGTTTTTAAGCACTGAACTTTACAGTACTACTGTATGTATTTTTCTCTAAGTGGTAATATGTAGTGATTTTAACAAGAATAAATGAATTTAAAATAAGTACATTTGGGGAGTTATCTAAATAATTTCACTGAAAATATCAGTGTAAATATTTCAGAAGTAAATTGTGACTTTTAAACTTAACATTCAGATACCAGCTTCAGAACAATATTTTAAAGTACTTTGAATTCCTTGCATAGCATATATCATAAATGTGCAGAATTTTCATAATTTAATTTTTTCATTCAAATAAAACTATTCTGAAACTCTAATGTGAATATATCTATTAGTGAAGAATGATTTTATACAAAAAGGCATTGGTTAAACCCATGGTTTATTAGCAGTTGTTTTCAAGGGAAAAATAAATCAAATTATAGGAATGTAAGAATTTTATCTTTTGGGGATTCATGTATTCTTTGAAGTCCCTGTATTCTGTTGTGGTGTGTTCTGGGTGGCAGGTGCCAGTTTTTACGTTACATAAACCGTTTTTTACAGGCATGTTTTTACCTCAAATATTTTCTTCTTTTCTTTTTAACATTTTGAACTGATATGTACTATATAGATCACTGAGAGAAACAGGATAATTGTTTAGGGTCCTCTTTGTGTGCAGCACCAATATGAATGTCAAATTTTTAGGTCTCTATCAAATAAAATAGAGATATCTAAATCACTTAAAATTTTTACACAGCATGTGGGAAAGCAAGTAATTTTCAATGTAATGGCAGTCTTGAGAGAGAAGAGAAAAATTGGAATAGTATTTTAGGCACCTGTGAGATTCTTCCAGCATGTGGTTTGAGCAAGAGAGAAAATAATAATATGAACAAATGTTTGAAAAAGATTTCAAAGCAAAGAAATATGTGATGAAGAAATGTGTTAGTCTTTTTGGGCATCATTACAGGTTGAAGCTAAACCTAGTATTTGTCGGGTGGGGGTTTTAGTGCTTTTGGATTTGTGCTGGTTTTCTTTTTTTTTTTTTTTCTAAATAAATATATTTAATTGTAGCTTCTCTGTAATTATGTAATCAATTTTAGACAGTATTTTTCACTGAATTGATTTCAGCTATGGTGGAGAAAACTAAATCTAAATAAGTACCAGAGCATTCATTAGGATCTTAAAAAACCCCCATAAAATTAAAAAAAAAAGAAAAATCACCCCCTAGGAATTAATTAAAAATAAAACCAATAATTCCAAGAGTAGCAACCTACCATAGTGAAACATGAATAGATCTTTCCCACTGTTTTTCAGGTAAAGTAGATCTGAATGTTCTTTCCTGTTAAGGAAAACTACCTTAACATTTTGTGAAAGCTATAATTCAGGAAAATGTTCTGATTTCACATCTGAAACATAAAGAAATAGTAAAGAAACCTGGAATGAGTGCGTATATATAGGCTTTGTGGTAGTATTTCTTGGTTGCTGCTGAGGGTGGCTGACTACTTCTTTCAGGAAGAACTGTATGGGTAGGTTAAAGAGGAGAAATTGTTTTCTGGATGTAAGCAATGCATTAGGTCAAGTTAAATGTGTTGTGAGACCTTTGTTGTTTAACTTCTTCAGCAGACTGACTTTCCATTCTGCAAGATTCCTTTATGTGTTTGAACTTCTCTTTGGCAAAAGAGTAGATAGAATCCTTTTTTTTTTCCTCCAGTCTACTTTCTGTTCTTGAGACTTTTTTGTTCTGTGACAAGTTTATGTTCTTTAATGTGTAATTATATCTCTGGGATTAAGATGTCTAATTTGATGTATTTCGAATCGAATTGTAATTTCGATTTCACTGTAGGTCTACAAATTCATTTCTGTCATACAGATTCAGAGCTAACTTGTAATAGGTGCCATTTTGTAAATGTCATGGTTTAACTCCAGTGGAAAGCTAAGCACCATGCAGGCACTTGTTCACTTTCCCCCGCTCTGCTCTTCAGGGGAGGTGGAGAGAATTGGAAAAGTAGGAAAAAAGTGAGAAAATTCAAGGGTTGAGATAAAAGACATTTTAATAGGTAAAGCAAAAGTTGTGCACACTAGCAAACCTAAGTAAAGAATCCATCCACCACTTGCCGTGGGCAGGCAGATGTTCAGCCATCTTTAGGTAAGCCGGGCTCCATCAAATGTAATGGTTCCTTGGGAAAACAAACGCCATAACTCTGAGCTTCTCCTCCTTTCCTTACTTTTCCCTATCTTTAAATTTTGAGTGTAATGCCATATGGTATGGAATATCCCTGTGGTCACTTGGGGTCAGGTGTCTCAGCTGTGTCTACTCCTGACTCCTTGTGCACCCCTGGCCTGCTTGCTGGTGGGGTGGGGTGAGAAGCAGAAAAGATCTTAGTTCTGTGTAAGCACTGTGCAGCAATAGCTAAGACATACCTGAATTATCAACCATTTCCAGCATAAATCCAAAACATAGCCCTTACTATCTACTGTGAAGAAAATTAACTCTACCCCAGCCAAAACCTGCTCAGTGATCATGCCTTGCTCTACTACTTTATTAAGTAGTGTTTTGACAGGTTCTAATCAAACTTTTCTTTCTAACTTGTTGGAGACAAAAGAATATGTCAAAGAACTAAAGGGTACTTTGAGTTATTAAGGTAAATTAATTCTGGTAATTGCTATGAAGGTAGAAGATTGAAGTACAGGCTAAGGTTAATAAAGACAATTTAGACATTTTATTTATATATATATATACTTTCTGTTTCTGTCAGGATTTAAATTTCCCAGAGTGCCTGTTTAGTGTGGATTTCAACTAGTGGCCTGAATGTAATCGAAGACCAGGAACATACCTGGAAAAGTACAACTCTGCACATTTTCTAGAAGGTACAGTTTCTCCTGTAAATTTAAGTCACAGTTTATGGAAAAGATGTCTTGACAAAAAAAGAAAAAAAGAGAACAAAAAAAACCAACCAAGAGATAAACACCAAAGCCAGACAAAAACAGAAGAAGACGTCTGTTAACCTCATTTGGCTGGGTATTTTCAAAGACACAGCCTTGTCTTTCTGCCATTAAAAAATCACATGAAAAAAACAATCTTTTAAGGAAATGTCTGTATTTTACAAAAAGACAGACGCAGTGAATAAGTATTTCCCTTCTGAGTATTCTGTTCTGTGAAGTACTAATACACAACACGATGATGAAATATTGTCATCAAAGGCAAGTTTCCAACACTGACAGATATTTAACATCCTTGTGATTGAACGACTCAGAGCACTTTTCTTTTTGTATCTTTTTAACATCTTAATCAAAATGTCTAAGGTACACAGCTGAATGCTTACAGAAGTCTAACTAGTCTCTGGAGCCCTATGATGGCTTGCACATTTGTGATGTTATTTGACGGATTATACATTAGGCCATTTCAAGCATTGTTCAAGTCAGTAGACAATCCAAAACCATAGTGTAAAGTGGTTTTCAGTGAAAATTCTAGTGAAAAGATTTCTTCCCATTTAAGTGGATGAATGGCAATAATATTTACATAGAAATGCTCTTCTGATGCCTGTTATGACTTAAATCTTTAGATCTTGAGGCTGATCGTGTAGATCAGTTTCAAACTTAGATATTATCATAGAATCTTACACTAGTTCAGGTTAGAAAGGACTTCAAGAGGCCAACTCCCTCCTCAAAGCAGGATAGGCTGTAAGTAAGACTTTATGCAGTCTGGGACTGCATATTTCTAAGGATGGAATCTACATAACCTATCTCATCAATCTATTCCAGTGTTTGACTGGCCTAGAGGTTGAAATTTCCCAACATCCAGTCACAACTTTTCTTGCTTGAATTTACATGTTCTTTGTGTGTCACAGGGTATGTGCTTTCCACTGGTAGCCCTCCACTAGTATATTGCAATTTATCAATGGCTTTCTTGTAGAGGAGGCAGCAGAATAGGATGTGCTATTCTAGATGTCAGCTAGCAAATACTGGGATAAAGTGGTGAAAGAATATAATCACTTCTTTGGCCTACTGGCTCTACATAACCTAGGATGATACTGGCTGCCTTTGCTGCCAGGATACACTGCAGGCTTATTTCAGCTCACTCTTTGCTAAGAAAGGTCTTTTCTGTAAGAGCTGCTCCTCAGGCACTCAACCCACAGCTTCTAATAGTAGTTCTTTCCCAGCTGCAGGACTTAGCCTTTGCCCCCACAGTTTGTGTTTGACCATTGTCCTGTCCAGGCCACTCTGACTAGCAGCCCCACCCTCCAGCATATCTATGGAACCCTTTCCAGTTTGGTGTCATCTGCTGACTCTATGAGAGCATACTCTCTGTCCTCCTCTAGATCATTGTTGGGGTTGTTAGAGAGGACATTTCCCAATACACATCCCTTTAGTACTTGTTGCTGGTCTCCAGGTAAAGTTTATCACATCAAACCCCTTGAGCTTGACTATCCAATCAAGTTTGTTTTTTTTTTAACTTGTGTAGCAGTCCATAAATCCAGACTAACATCTTGCATTTCATATAGTAATATAGTGGAGACAGTGTTTAAAGCTTTACTGTTGATAGTGGATCCCAGACACATTTAAAATGTCTTGGAATGAAGAGCAACACAGATGCTTTTCAGGACTTTTCCATTGTCTAGGAGATAGTCCATATCCTGATGGGAAAATTCACCATTTTTATACAAACAAATGTTTGTGGAGTCAAATTATTTATCATTTGTAAATAAGTTACTTAGAAGTGGTGCATCATTACTTGGAGCAATTTGATAGGTTATGATCTTTTCCTAGAGATCATAAAGCAGACATATATAAGTGTGAAAGCCTTCATTCCATCCAAAATGTTTTTAAAATGTATCATCTGATACTCATGTGTACTCAGTTTGGAACAACCCCTCGGAGAATGGAAAAATGCTGAAATAAAAATGCATGCAAGAGTAAGGAAGTGATTTTCTTCTGGAAGTGTCCAAGGCCAGATTAGAAAGTGCTTTGAGTAACCTGGTCTAGTGCAAGATGGGCCTGCCTGTGGCAGAAGAGTTGGAACTAGATGATCTTTAAGGTCCTTTTCCACCCCAAGCATTCTAGGATAATTAGTTTGTTTGTTTTAATATACATTTATAGCATTATAATCCTATATTGTAGAGCAGGGTTGATACTACCAGAGAAGGCATTTCGAAGGAACTAGAATTTCCAGTTCTTTAGATCATCTGACTGAAAGATGGAGGAAAGTTATGATCTGTAGCTCAGCCTGGATTAGATGAATCATGGACTGACTAGCAGAGCTGTTCAGAGAAGGTGGTGGACATAAATAACTGCTTTTTGAGGTATTCCTTACTCATATTTATTGTCCCGTATTTGTTAAACTCAAAATAAAATTTTTCAATTCTATTTTTGAGCATCTGACAAGATGTTACCTCAGTGTTTTCATGGTAGAAGAGAGCAGTAGTCTTTGATTTGTTATTGTTGAAACTGCTGACATGTTGAAAAACAGGTACTGTCTCTCTACACCTTCCAACATCACTGATTCTTGCTACAGGCTTTGAGCCTGTGAGAGTGGCTTCTGTGATTACCTCTCCTGCAGTTTCCAAGGCTGAATATGTTGACAAAAAAAAAAAAAAAACCACCCAAAAAAACCCCCCAAAAAACAACCCTTCAAAAGCTTTGGTCTTAAATCTAATCATACAAGTTTGTGGTTTTCTTTTCTCTTGGGTTTCTTTTATGCCTGTGGTCTTTCTCAGTCTTCTTAGCACTTTTGCTTTTTATTGCCCTACAACTCTTGGCAGCCAAGGTGGAGAAGTACTGATAATGACAGATGGGACCTTTGACAGTAGAAGTTCTTTAAAGCACGTGGAAAAATGTTAAAATAGGAGTGAAGAACTTCAGAAGGGGTTTTAACAACTTGTTATGGGGTAAATTTAGTGTTTAGTTGTTTGATGTTGCTCTGCTGATGTAAAATCCTTTATGTTTATGTTGTTTAAAGCATATCAGAAATGAATGAGGAAATAAAGATGATTCTTTACATATTAATGTATTTAAACCAAGGGGAAACTTAGGTTTAATTACTTATTCTTTTTAACAGGTTTCACAGTTCTTTCTCCAACTGATCTACACTTTGTCCACTGTACCAGGACAAGTTCTTCTGAGTTGGCATCACTCTTCTGGTTAAAGGTGGGCCAGTAATCAGACTACAATTGAATATCTGTTGGATGAAGCACTGAAAGATGTATAACAACAGACTGGAAAATTCAAATCCATTATAAGAAGCTTAATTCATGTCTTTGTTTAATCTATAATATGCAATTTTAAAAATGCATTAAAAAAAAAAAAGAGAAACCCCCCCATGTTTCATGCATGTATTGAATTAGGCATTGAAAGAAATTGTTATTGAATAATGATACTGCTGATTGACCTGCAGGATAGAAGTATCATGAAGTATATAGAAGTAATCAATGTATGTAGTAAAATGCATGGCAAATGTTTTAGAACAGAAAAATTATTTTACCACTTAGTCTATAACTTGTGTTTTTTCATTACTTGAGTACCTGTGAGAACAATTGGACTGTAAGAGAGTTAAAAACGATCATCATTTACTATTACAAATATTTAAACTTCACAGAAGAGCTCATTAAAATTATAACTACTGTGTGAAATTCCATATTGTGTCACTAATTTGGTCTATTTTGTTTCCTTTACAAAGTAGTCTTTTAGTGTCTAGTGTAGCAGCCTGTGACTTAATCATCAGATTTATACTTCCTGTCCTTAGAGTGTTGAAAGGTCAGTAGAATCAAAAAACATTGCCTTTGGCCATCCATTATGAGTCACAGACCTATCCTCCTTTGTTGAAAGCAACTATCAGACTGTCTAAGAGGTATTCCTTTCAAAGTTGCAATGCTCACTTTGTTTGCCTCATAATCAGTTGGAGTAAAATCTCCCAAGCATTTGGAACTTCTAAGCAATTTGCTTAGAAACAGCAAATGATCTGACTGACCTTTGCTGCCTATATTGCCAACCCTTTGAAGAAAAACTGTTTTTGAGACAGGAGATGTCAGAATAACATGAATAAAAACCGTGTATTTAACTATAACTTTAAAGAAACAATGTTGGCATTTTAAATTACTTGCAATATCACTCACAAAACACTATTCATAATTTTAGTCCCTTACTGGGGACTGCAATTCACTAGTAAGGTCTTTCCTAGACAGTTATTTCCTGAAATAAAGAAGATAGTAAGAAAAGGTGCAAGAAGGATTTGTTAAGAGTTTATTAAGGACTTGATGGAACATAGCTGCAAGTGGTCATTATGTTACTATAGCAGTTTTAATATCCATGATGCATGTACTCTGTGTATTTGAATGCTGCTTCAAAGCATGGCCTCTGAAGAACATTCTGCCAAAGAGCAGAGTTTGAAGCTGTTATCTTGGAGTACGTGGCTTGTATGCCAATTACCCCAGTGCCTAAGACCAACGTTGAACATGCTAACTTAAGTACATTGACCCTTGCACTCCAACCTTCTGGGCACTTCTGGTTTACAGACTTAGCAGTCTAGGGACCATATAACACTTAAAGCAAGGACGTGCCAGCTCTGCAGGGGAGTGTCTTCCGCTTCAATAAATGGCACAAGAGTGCTGTAGATCATGTTTTGCATATTTCCTAAATTGTAAGTTACAAGGATATACTAACATAAGAATTATCTTTTAATTTAGTTTGAAACTTATTAGAAAGAATGTACCCCTACTCTAGGTTTTGTGTTAGAATTTAGGGAAAGGATTGATTTGATATTAATGTGTTTATTTCTGTGAAGTGCTGAATAGTTTTTGATTATGCCATCAAAGGCTGAAGCCTTGTAAGAAACTTGAAGAACCTGAAGATACAGCTTTCAGTTTTTGGTGAACACAGTAGCTGTAGAAGCCACTTGTCACTGATAGAGATTAGATGCTGTTAAATGTATTAGTGTGTGCTGCTTCTAGAACAAGCAGACTTAAGAACCAGCAAGATAATTTAATGGAATAAAAATTCAGATTTATACTGAAATGCTTTTTGTTCTATAGTGAAGTTCTAATCTGTAGTAGTGAATTAAATTTTTCCTGCATCCAGTGGATTTAAACATCTGCTAATGGTACTGTGTGTATTACAGCTTCTACATTTAGAAATCTTTAAGGGCCTTTATAAAAATGGAGACTTCTTCCAGTCTCTTACAAAAACCACAACAAAACAAAAATTTTCCCTCTGCATTTTATAAATACTGAGTGACATGTGATATATATATATAGACATATATACACACGTTATGTAGCTGTAATCATGCATTCACTGAATGTGTTCTGGTATAGAGAAATACATATGAAAAGTATTCTGAAGTAGCCATTGTATACTAGAACAGGAGAAAAGTAATTTTGGGAGATTAAGGGCTTATCCTTTACCTTCTTGATTGTTGTGTACCACATAGATTTGATTCTGCTGTAACAGAAAATGTAATTGCTACAATTTTAATTGACATCTTAGATGCTATTGTAAGATACAGAATTGATAATGATGGTGACAGGGACCTTGGAAAAAATCAAATAGAATTAGAGTTAGAATTCAGTCTTGAGAATGTAAGGATAGTAGAATATTAATATACTTATAGCTCAAGTTGTCAATTTTAAGTTTGAAATCTGAGTAAATGAAAGAACTCTGGTGGATGTTGCTTCCTTCTCTTGATATTGCTAAGCAGCAGGGATGACTTCTATTACTAGCTCAGTTTTGCATGTGAAATATCCCAGACCACAAAGAAAGTAGTTCTTGAATTTTCCCCTGTAGAGAAATACTCCTGGATCCACTTTGGTACAACTGGAAACCTCATTTCCTTCTTCTAATGTTCTGTAATATTTTCTGAGAGAGTCCATAGACATTGTCTGGTTTGCTTAAACCTGAATTTAATAGCATAGAGGTTAAGGACTGTGTAGTGAACAATTGCAGTACTGACAATAAGAATTGAGTTTACAGCTATAAATCAAGTCTCATGAAAAAAAAAAAAGAGCTTTATGAAAGGTATTCAGAGCATTAAATGGAAGGAATATAATGAAATAAAATTAGTATGCTTATGCAAATGACCTAGCTATGACTTCATAATTTGTAATGGTATTCAGTTAGGCAGTGTTTACACTTGTTAATGACTTCCTTTATGAGTGATAATTGATCTTACTCATTATCATATTAAATCCTTGATCATATGTCATTAGTTGGGAATGTAATAAATGGTCTGTTTGATTTTTAGTGTAATGAACTAATTAGACTAATTAAAATCAATATGTGTGCCAATATTAGACTTTGAATCCAAATGCTGCTGTCTGCTGGCTAAAAATCAGCAACTCAGTAAAAAAGTGGCCTAATGCTGATTTATGAGCACTTGATGAACGTGAGGTAGAATAAATTGCTTGTAGTGGTAGAAACAGCATTAGTGAAATACATGGTACTAAGTATATTGTAAGATCAGGAGTAAGGGCATACTTACATCTGTAGTTACGTGGCACCTTTAAACCTTCCTGGTTGATTGGATCATTCTTCAGAAATTCTTCAGATTAAATGTTGTAAAGTGCATTAATCTGTATTTATAAATGTAATATTCTATGCATGTGTCTGGATGTACATGCAATTTATTTCTCTCCATGAACCTGTGTGTTTTTGTATGTTAGGGCATTTTGTAAATTTTACATTTTGTACTGCACTTTTATTTTTATACTATTCTGTAAATATACTAAATAGGTCAGACTTTCAAATCCAGTAACATACTGTTATTAAAATGTGTTATTCAACCATGGTATCCATTCACCTTTATGTTTATGAGGAATAAATAAACCCTAAGGGAGACAGGAACACGTCCTATAGTTCTGTAATGACCTTTTGGAGAAGAAGGAAATGGCTACAGGGAAGGGAAGGGAAGGGAAGGGAAGGGAAGGGAAGGGAAGGGAAGGGAAGGGAAGGGAAGGGAAGGGAAGGGAAGGGAAGGGAAGGGAAGGGAAGGGAAGGGAAGGGAAGGGAAGGGAAGGGAAGGGAAGGGGAATATTTTTACAGAATTCAGGATCTTGTAGCTGCAAAGCAAAACAATAGTGGAAATCCTTTTTGGCTCAAAGAAGAAAGGAGAAAAAAATGTGAGGTGGTAGGGAGAAGTATGCCACATTCTTATTTTTGAAAAAAATACTGCTCAGAGAAAAATGTTTGCATGTTTAAGTTTTAAATATAAATTAATAGGGTTTTTTAACATCCATACTTTTAAAAAGTCTGCTTAGATTCCTCTTAGGTTCTTTGTCAAGCATGTGATATCTGCAAAATGTAGTAACTCTAGTAACGCCAAGTGTTATCCAGATCAGAGTCTTATTTTGCCAGCCTTACACTATTTATTTTGCAGCAATTGTGTTTATTTCGTCACTAAGAAAGGTCAAGGGCTGCTTGCTTTCATCTTTAGTTGTTGTTTGTGTGTTTTGTTTGTGTGTTTTTAAAATTATAATTATTTTGGGGGATTTGGTTTTCTGGTGGTTTTTTTTGTTTTGTTTTGGTTTTTTGTTTGTTTGTTTGTTTGTTTTTTTGGTTGGTTTTTTTTTTTGTTTGTTTTTTTGGTTTTTTTTTAAACTTGGATTTTATTTTGCCCAGACACAAACACTCACAATTAGTGGCATCCCTGTCCTTTCCTCTCACCTCTTCTCCTACACACTTTCATCCATGCACAGTGTGATGTTGAAGAGAATAAAATATGCAAGAGAATTCAGTACTTAGTTTCTCGCACCTTGAGGATATTTTAGATCACAAAGTGTGAGAACCCCGATGAGTAAAGCAAAATAAATTAGGTAAACCTAATATCTAACCAAATCATACTAATGGTCAGTAAGAAAAATTTTAATTGTAAATAAGTAAATATGCAGAAACAGAGCTCAGAGTCTTATAACTCCCAAGCCTAAACTTAATCCATGAGATCATGCAGCTTTTGAGGAAGTACCTCTTCCACTTAAGTCACTGAAAATGTGGGTGTTCAGACACTCTAAATTTCAGGCTTTGTAGGAATAATCCCTTAATCATCTGACCTAATTTTGATGATGAATATTTTAAAATAGTGGTGACTTATTAATAAGGATTTCAGAAAGGCATGATTTGAAATAGGTGTCAACTCTAATTTAAACAAGTACTTGAAGAAAATCTAGAGGATTAATATAGACTTAAATTGATTGTAGCCATTGAAATTTCATTTTTTCCTTGAGCTTGTAGACAGAAGAATTCGTGTTCAGAATATGTACTCATGTACTGTAAAGTGAGAATAAAATCTCTTAAAATAATTTTACCTTTTTAATGGTCCTTCAAGTGGTTTATCTGAGACATTAAACCTTGTGAGTGTTTTTCACTAGATAATTACTAATTGTCAGTTTTAGTAAAATCAGTAATTGTAATAGGAAATTCTTAACTGAATATTATTGCCTACAGTATTTTAAAATTTTAGTCTTTGGGTGAGATCTGAACAGAAGCTTGAAAATCTGTATAGAAATCTAAATGTGGTAGAAGACATATTGATCGGAAACTTCATTATGGCAAGGACTATGTGCAGTTCTCAGATACTGTGAGCATCCACTGCAACAACAGACTGGGCTTAGGAGAGTAAATGCAGCTCGAATCCCAGAGAACATACTTTGTTTTGTGCTTGAAGCAGTATACCCTGCAAACATAAATGAGATCCTTTATGTCTGAGATGCATTCACTATGCATATTATCAGCCCTCTGATCCAAAGCACATAACCAATGTCCTTGATTCATATAAAAGTGTTGAATGCCCTGAGGAGCTGTGTGGGTTTGAAACATCTGACAGTTGTTTGTGAGATGGCACAAGTTCAAGTACCTTTCTTAGTAGCAAGGGAGGGGAAAGGCACTTCTGCAAGGTTTTTCAAATCAATTTTTTGTCCTTCATTTACCAAAGTTGAGAAAGCAACTAGTTTAAAAGAGGGTGGCTCTCTCCATTAGTACAGTAAGTGCTCCACTATGTCTTTCTTCTTGTATGAGAGAAACAGAGAATAAAAAGAAATATCATGTACATTTTTGTTGAATCTTGGCCTAACAGAAGGCAACAGTAACCCTTGACTTTAGTTTTACTAGACTGTTAGACAAAATGGTATGTTAGTATGTATGCTACTGCATTATTACTCTTGCAAAGTTTAATGTCTGATTTTGAACTTTGAGTTTTCCTTAAAGTAATTCTGTAAAAAAGAGACTGCTGTCTTTGATGTTATCTTCTTTTTTGTTGTTATTTTGGGGTTTTTTTGTTTGTTTGTTTTTTGGGGTTTTTTAATACTTTTTCCCCCTGAGATGTAAAGAAGAAAATTTTCTGAGATTTTTTTTTAACAGTTTTACTTAAATTCCTTCTTTCATATAGCACTATTTCTCTCCATCTATGAAATCATATTTCACTGATTTAAATCTTGAACCTTCTGTGAGGATGCTTATATAGTTACAATAGTTTCAGACTTATTTTTTATTTCATATGTCTGGCATACTTTTTCTTGCAGAATACCTTCCTTCCTGGGTAAGTGAGGGATTTCAAGATAAAGACAAAAAGGATGGGGAAAAGGGATAAGAGCTGTATTGAAATGAGTCAGTTCAGTTCCCTGCTTGCTTACAGAAGCGAGGTGAGAAATTACTGATCAACAGCAACAAGTGTCTTAGCGAGTAAGTTTCTGTGCTGCTGAATAACTCAACCCCATCTGAGAGCTCTTATGTCAGACAAACCATGACTGAAGGCATGATAACTTGCAGACAGACCCCGAATTTTAGGAAGAGACTTTGGATCCTGTGATTAGGTGTTTGCCCAGTTTACCTAAAAAATTGACAAGGGATTATAGTGTTTCCTGTCCTTGACATGTAAGAAGTATTGTATTTGGAGAGGTACTTTTATTAAAAAGAAACCTGCAGCCTGATGCTTTAATCAACATTATTTGTCCATGTCATTCTTGTGTGTATGAAGCAGTGAAAAGTCTTCACCGTTTGTCTATTATGTTGTCTCAATTGTACTCAAATTAATCTGCTATCAAAGAAAGTCTTAAAAGTACTTCAAAACATTTATTCAATTCTATAACACTTAATTTGTAACAAGAACCAACCAATTTAATCTAGTCTGCTATTTTGCCACCTCTGTACAGGCCTTCTGAAATTCCTCAGATTTTTTTGGTAGTCTGAAATGTGGAGTTACTTAGGGCTTGTATTGGTTTTTTAATTCAGTCGTGACAGAAAAGACAACTTCCTTATAGCTTATAAAATATTGTTTGCTGGTGCTGAAGAAATGAAGACCCCAAGTGAATAAGAACAAACAATTTTCAGGCCCATGGCAGACTCCTGCTTTGCTCAGGAAACAGCTTAGCCTTGCACTACCACTGTTGATTCCATCATGCTGTGGAGCAGGCTCCCACCGTGTGTCATGAGGGGCAAACCGTGATGGTGCCCTACTTCTGTAGCACAGTGAGCTTGCCTAGTCCCGGCTCCTGGCTACTCCATGTGTGCAAGCATGATAATGTAACATCTTCAAATGGAGCTACACCCCCTGCACACCCTCCAGAGCTTTTAGCAACAAGGCCTTTCTGCTCTTTTTGCTGCTTCTGCTGCTTCTGCACCACAGCAAATGGTGGCAGAGACACTATGGGAATATCTTACTCAGATGAATGGTTTCAGACAAATGCTGTTTAAAGGAGACGTTGTGCTCTTAAGGAGCCACAGCTCCTGTCCACCTTTAGTTCATGGTCCTCTGCCTCGGATTCCTCTGAGTTTTGGAGCCATGAATTAGGTGACTGTACATATAGAGGGGGGATTTAGGGTAATGGAAACCCTACCTGGTGAGGTATTGAGTGCTGCCTTTCTGGAATAACTGTAGTTGGTAGCCCTTGCCCCCTTCAAAGTCTTCTGCTGAAATCCATTTCAAATACTTTGGCATAACCTCAGAAAAATGGTGGTGCTTGTTTCTGTGGAACACGGCAGTACCAGACTCTTCCCAATCAGTTAGCTATTGATTTGAGATTAATCCATGAAGAGTATCTGGTTATAAAGATCTGCTGTGTTGTGCTGCAGACCTGGCACTGTTCTCTCTTCACTGGTTGTGTCCTCAAAGTCATCCTTAAATGCACAAGGGGCCATATACATCATTCTATATCATGTCACATGGCCTTAGATACTTTTTAGCAACTGACCCTTATGTATTTGTAGGTGTTGTGGCTGCTGCTGCAAGCTATACTGAGTGCCACTTGCCTGGAGAGCACAGGCTAGGACCCCAGGGCCTCACAGGCTTTTCAGCTTGGTCCTGCACTACTGCAGGGTTGTGATGGGCTGGCAGTCCTGCAGAGAGCCCAGGCTTGCAGGCAGCAAGTCACTGAGGGGGTGCCCACACCAAGCTCATGTGAGAGTCATTGTTCCTTTGTTAGCAAAATCTATGTTGGGAAGCTGCCAAAGTACATTCTGGACTTTTTGCAGTATGCCTGGCTACTCTTGTCTAGCAGACATGTTGTCTGCATCAGTAGTAATACAGTAATGAACATATATATATATGTGTGTGTGTGTGATCTGCACATTGAGGTTTGTTCTAATTCAACACAACTAGTGCCATATAGGCCTTTGTGACCAGAGTGGCAGCTACCTGCAAGCAACACATACACCATGTCAGCAAGGACTCCTCATAAATCCTTCCTACATCAAGACAAATAGAAACAAGAATAGTTATCCTAAGCTCTCCTCTTATATTCTCAAAAGATACAATATACCCTCAAAATAATACTTGAAGCCTCCAACAAACATCTTTCCTCACCATATCAAGCACAGGCAATAACTCAGCAAAGCTCCCTGACCTGAGAAAGAGAAGTGGGTCAGGAATCTTGTATCCAATTACATTCTTTGGCAAGGCTGAGGTACTCTGGGTTGATAGTTATCCTCAGATTTAAATGTTTCTGTAGTCATTGAAGACAACTGTATCTGTTGTTCTTTTGAATTCCTTTGGGTAGTTTATCCCTGACAGTTATTAATTGCTTATAAAGCTGGAGCTCTTATATCTGGCAAGATTCTGGTGTAAGTGTTCATATCAAGCTCTGCCCACTGCAACGTGCAGTCTCAGCCCTCTGAAACTGCAGCATATATAGGTTGCAGAAGATGACCAAGTATGGTCATCAGTGCAGAAGATGACCATATGCTCTAAGAAAGTATGCTCTAAGTACGCTCTAAAACTATGATTTTGATGCAGTTAGCAAATTGAAATATGATAATTTGTTTTTTTTCAACTAAATACTGTATTATTCTTTTCAATGAACATTTCTAGTAAAAACATTTCTTTCTAATGCACAACAGGAATGCAATGAATCATTAGCAGCTTGATGATGTAAATATTACTAATGTTTATTTTTTAAGATACTCCCTTGTAAAGTTAATATTTTAACTACCTACATGTAGAAAAAAAAATCTAAACTAAACCCAAACTAATATTAAAATACACAAGTAATTAATTTATTAACAGCACATAAACTGAGAGTGTATATGAAACCAAACAAGTCTAAGTCAAATGCATAATAACTTAACACTAGAGGCCTATGCTAAATATAAATTTCACACATTACCATATGCCTGTCTTGAGGATAGATGAGGCAGATACAAAAACAATATATTGGAGAATGAATGTATATAGAAATATATGAAAAATATTTTCAACCCCCCCCCCCCCCAAAAATGAATGGACACATCACTAGGTTTAACAGATATTTGCTATTTATTAACTTTGTAATTGTTTTAAATTTGTTCTAAGCATATGTATCTTTTCAAAAACTTATTTCTCGGAATTTCCTAGGAAAGCCAAAGTTTTTTATGCAAACTTTCTAATTCACAGAGTCATTTTCACAGATATTACAATAATCTGCTTAATAAATTGTAAACCAAATATATTTTCAATGTGTTTGTAAAAGTATGTGATACTTTTATTTTGTATTCAGGCCCCCATGATAGTCTTTGTTACATAAGAACATAATCTTATCTTCTTGCTGAACAGTTAATTCATTTAAGACAATACATAAGAAATAAACAAACAAACAAAGAAACAAACAAAAAACCTATAATATGTCTTGCAAAGCATTGGATTGGTATTTTGATTGCCAAAAGTTACATAATAGAGCCTTTTAAAGGAATACTACTATTCATTCCATCTTTATGCAGCTATGAAGAACATAATAGAGAATTTTTCACACTACAGAAATTTGTCTGCCTTCCCACTACAATTTTCAAATATAAAAAATCTGAAAACCAAAGCAGATTTTCTAAAATCCAAGAGGAATATAAACAAAAAAGCATAGTTACCAGAATAAGGTTCCTGATTCACGCCAGAAAATCTTCTGGAATCCTTCCTTTACACATATCAGCTTAAGTTGGTTATGGGACATATTGGGTACCTAGACAGTGAGAGAATTAGGCCACCTTCTCACTTGTAGCACTGTGGTTTTGTTTTTTGATGTCTCATAATGTTAAAAAAAACTCAATCAAATTGATATAAGAAAAATAATATATGAGAATTGCTCACGTTACTAAGACTTTGCAATTTTCTACAAGGTAGACTTTCATATTCCAGTGTACAAATATCCAGAGTAACACTTCTAGCACAATGTATCATCATGTAACTTTGTTTAAAATAAAACCTGAATTGACAAAAATATAGATTCTAAAGAAATATTTTTTTTCTCTCCCATTCTTTTTACAGTTGTATAGAATTAGCTTGGAAAGCAGTTTTACATTTATTCACTTCTGGTATCATTTTTAATTTGCATCTTGCTGCTTGGTGCCTCCACTTGATGGGTACAATATGACAACAGGTAATAGATACAATAACAGTAAAACAGTGATCATTACTGCTGGGACTAGAAACAC
The DNA here is from genome assembly GCA_017589585.1 of Phylloscopus whistleri. Taxonomy (NCBI): domain Eukaryota; kingdom Metazoa; phylum Chordata; class Aves; order Passeriformes; family Phylloscopidae; genus Phylloscopus; species Phylloscopus whistleri. Next base: position 4,200,836 of record JADMLD010000757.1, read on the forward strand.
CCATCATGGCTTTTTTTTTAGCTTTCCTCAGCTGGAAAGTTTTGACATCTGCTGGTTTGGGACATAGCTGAACAGCTGTCAGCAGTGGGGTAGCTGCTTTCAGCAGCAGTTGGCGGGATGGCAGGGTGCCAGCTTGTACCATCTGTGCGCCTGACATTTCATTCTAATTAACAGTAGGGTTAATTGTTCTGGCAGGCTCAAATGTAGTGTCTAACATTACCCAAGGGAAACATGTACAAGTGCAGGAGTGGCAGGGAGCTGGGGACAGCGTTGCTAACAAACCTATTGAGGGAGAATGGTTAACAACTACTGATGATTTTACTAGCTGGCCACATGCAATAAGGCTGAGGTATTTTTTTATTCTGATGAATTATGCCAAGCCTGTAATGATGTAGAAGAAATCAAGCTTTGAAAGGCTGAGACTGCTGCCTTGGGGCAATTGAGAGGGAACAATTTGCATGTTATTACTGCATATTCATACCTAATTGTGTTAGGCTTTGCTAATAGAGCAGAATGACAGTATGAAAAATCGAGCAACTGCTTTATAGCCAACAAAGCTAGTGTTTTTTCCCTACACTATGAGTGCTGAATGATCATTTAGACATTTAGTTGTTCAATATGACAAGTCTACCATTTGTTAGCTTGACATATAGTAATTTATAAAGGAGTATTCTAATTTTACTTTTAGTTTATTCTCATTTTATACAGTATTCATGGTAGCAATTTGAATGGGGATATTCATAGCTATTGTGAGTGGTTGTGATTCAAATAAAACTATTTTGTATGAAGTATTTCTATTGTTTTATGATTTATTAATTTTAATGTTTAAATAGCTTTTTCAGATGTTAATACAACATAAATGGGAAGTTGATGAGAAATCTCTATTATGATCATGTTGCTACATACTGATTTAGCTAATCTTTTTACTTTTCCATTTAGACCCCCATTAAGCATGTTTGGGCTGTGGGCTGGTTTAAGAAGCTGTCACATAATGCCATTCCAGATATGGTATTTTATAGATTCTAAATCCAAAACTTGTGATATATTCAATTTAGGCTGAGTTACAATCCAGGATAAAGGCGTAAAAATCTCAAAACATCAAATAGAATGCATTTTTTGTCACATATATTTATGCAATGTTACAGGAACATTTCTCTTCAGGAAAAATGTACCTCAATTTTACTGTAAGATTTTGGTGACTTTCTCTTCCAAATGTATAAAATCTCAGCTCTTATTCCCTTCTTTCATATTGTTCATATTGAAAACATTGCTATAGGTCATATTGCATACATTAAAATAGAGCCATTCTCTGGAAATTTTGAAATAAACTAGATTAATTGTTAAAAATACTGAAAAGGTTGCTAGTGATATCACACATAATATAAAACTCCTGAAGGAAGACCATAAATAAGATATTCAATATCTCTTTGGTAATTTTCGGATCTAAGTTACTTGAAAATATAGCAGGTATGAATTGCACAGTAAAAATATGGTAAATTTTGTTTTGGTTAATCTCAGAAACAGTAGATGAGATTTTCAAGGCTTGGACACAAGAGATGGAATTAGAACAAACTAAGGAGGAGATTCAATTATTTGCATGCTTTGCTGTAAAAGTAAAAAAAGTTTTTAATATACTGGGTGAAACTTGTGGTTTAATTTTTTTAATATTATTTGGGAATTGTTTATGTGAATGTAATGCTGTCTTCATGGAAGAACATTGTACAGTGGGTATTTTATACTTGGTTTTGTATGTAGTCAGCAGAAACATTTGTACTTCATCTACTTTATATCCAAAATATTTCCAACATATAATGATATTATGTTAGTAATATTTACTTTTATGACTAATACAGACACCTTTTATGCGAGGTATTTAACTATTGCAATATGTACAATTGGGTATAATCTTCCAATAGTTCACTACATAATTGAAGTGCATACAATATGGTTACATTCTAAACCAGTGGTCATTGGTCAGTATGTTTTTTTAACTTTACAAGTTACTTTCTTTACTTTACAGCTTACTGCCAAACTTCTAGTTGATTCTTTGGTTAGTTGGTTGGTTGGTTGGTTGGTTGGTTGGTTTTATTGATTTTATTGGTTTTGTTTATTTTTTTTTCTTTTATTGAGATTATGATTCATGAAGAAATCAGAGAAAACATGAAGGCTGGTGTTGAGCCTCTGATGTTGTAGTTGCAGCAAGGAAAAATGTGACTGCTGCAAATAGGAATGTCCTTACCATAGTCTCATGGGTAAAAGATATCTCACTAGGTAGATTTATAATTTTTACGTTTTAAATAAACCAAATGAACTTAATGGTTTACTTCCTTTCAAAACCAATAAGGCTTCTCTGGTTATATTTACCTGGATATTGCAAAGAATGTCACTGAATATATATGAACATCTTTAGCAAATCAACATTCTGAAAATGCCTAGAGCTAATGTAATTTATTATGCATGGAAGAAGATGCTAAATATATTGGCCTTCAGCAGAAAATAATAAAATGGTTTGATTAGGTTTAATTTAATTATTGTTGTAAGTTAAAATCCTCTATTCCTGCTTTCTCTGCCCTTCAAAGAATTCTTCATGGAAGACAAGCAGTAAAAATCCACTCACCATGTTGCAAAACAGTATTTTAGTCAATGCCATTATGAGGCTTGTCTACTTTTTTTTCTTGTCTTCTTTTTTGAACTGTAGCAGCTGAGCTTCACTTCTTTGCCATCTGTACTCTGAGTATATATCTAATCTAATGTCTTCTAGACCTCCTGCTGAAAAACAGAGTAGAAAATTCACCAAGATTTTACAAGACTGAAAAGTTAAATTAACAAAATGTGATTAAGATTAAGGTTAATGCTGCTATTTCAGGATTTACCAAAGAAGACTATTTTACGTTTAGGTTATTCTTTATTTGTACTCTGTTTGTATTTGACTCCTCCTTATTCCTCCCTGCAGGTAGGTGAGCTTTCCATTATGCATTTCCTGTATCCAAATCTCATAACCATACAAGTTTTTTGTTATCAATTTCCCTACAAAGCAAATATTTCTAGTCAACACAATTACATTACAATTACTTCTTTTTCTCAATCCTTTAATATCATATACTGCAGTTTTACGTTAATAGGGAATCCATGTGCTCCATCTAAACAGGTTCTTGTTGGACTAATTCTTCTTCTTTTTGGTAGGTTCTTCTGCTCTTCACAGCATAGAAATTAATGGTTAATGTCTTTTTTTTTCCTTTAATCAGACTTCTGTCATGTACTATTTTCTCTCATAAATAAAATCCATGCCAGAATGTAAGTCACTTTTTTGACAGGAACCATACTAAAAAAGTTCTTTAAAGATCTATATTTTTATGTGTGTGCATGTGTTATCACTTCACAGTTACAGAAAATATGTGAGATCTTATAAACTTCAGATTTTTGGGGGGGTTTTACAGACTGTTCTAAGACTGTCTGAAAATTGGAAAGAAGTATATTTTCCAAGGAATCTTACATCAAGAGGCCTGCGAAATCTGGGTAGCCAGTATTTAGATATCATTAGCTGAATCTTTGTTACTACGTGGCTTCCACTGGAAATTTCTTCCATCCTACTTTCCAGTGTATATCCATATATATTCCTATTCATATACAGTTCATTTATATGTAAGGAATTCTAGTGGGCAAGAAACAGGCAGAAAAAAAATACGAATCGTGAAAGCATTGTTTATGCGTAATTTTCACTACCTATCCTTATCTTTTCTGGTTCTGCCATTTTCTTTCTCTTATATACTGCCTTTTAGAAAGTATATATCATGCTATGTTGATTTCTGGATATTTTTATTCTTATTTCTAGATGCTAATTTTCTTTGGAAGCTTTTGGACTATCAAAAAAGTGAACAAGTTCACAAAATGTCTAGCCCACAGCTGGATAAACACATAATGTGATGGTTGGACAACTGGCTCAGGCACAAAGGGTTACAGTGAATGGGGTGGCATTGGACTGACCAGTCACTAGTGGGGTTCTAAAGGGTTCCATCCTCAGCCCTGTGCTCTTCAAAATCTTCATAAATGATTCAGACACAGGACTGGAAGGGATGCTGAGTGAGTTCACAGATGATATAAAACTGGGAGGAGCTGTTGACTCCCTTGAAGCCAGGGAGGTCCTGCAGAGAGACCTCGACAAATCAGAGGGCTGGGTAGTCACCAACCATATGAAGTTCACAAGGGGAAGTGCTGGATTCTGCACCTGGGATGGGGCAACCGTGGATGGATGTGCAGACTGGGGAATGAGATGCTGGAGAGCAGTGCTGTGGGAAGAGAATCTGGTAGTCCTGGTTGATGGCAAATTGAATCTGAGTCAGCAGTGCCGTGGCAGCCAGGAGGGCCAAGCGTGTCCTGGGGTGCATCAGGCACAGCATCCCCAGCTGGGCAAGGGAGGGGATTGTCCTGCTCTGCTCTGCTCTGCACTGGGGTGGCCTCACATTGGATCGTGTGTGCAGTTTGGGGCACCACAATACTTATATTAAGCCATACTATATATTAAGCCATCAGAGACCATCCAAAGGAGGGCCACAAGGGTGGTGAAATGCCTTGAGAGGAAGCCAAATGAGAAGCAGCTGAGGTCACTTGGTCTGCTCAGCCTGGAGAAGAGGAGACTGATAGGAAACCTCATCAGAAACCACAACTTTCTTGTGAGGAGTAAAGGAGGGACAGACACTGATCTCTGCTTTGTGGTGATCAGGGAAAGAACCCAAGAGAATTGCCTGAAGTTGTATCAGAGGAGGTTTAGTTCAGATATTAGAAAAAGGTTCTTCCCCCAGAGGGTGGTTGGGCACTGAACAGGCTTCCCAGGGAAGTGGTCAAAGCACCAAGCCTGGCAGAGTTCAAGAAATGTTTGGACAATGCTGTGAGGTACATGGTGTGACTCTTAGACATGTTTTGTGCAGGTCTAGGAGCTGGGTTTGATATCCCTGTGGGTCCCTTCCAACCCAGCATAGTCTGTTATTCTGTGAATTTGTGATTCTGTGGTTCTGTGAAATTGTCCTTATACTTGTCTTGATTGACAAGGTCTTTTTGCTTTGAGAATTTTTTTCTGCATTGATTAGTGGTGGGTATAAAAAGAAATGCCTCTGAGGTGCTGCTGGCCATGACGATGGAGACAGGACACAATAAATACTATTACTGATAATTTTTCTATCTCATATTTTTCACCATGGATGGGTATAGCTACAGCATTTCACTCTGACACATCAACATTACTGCAGTATGGAAAAACCCTTTAGTTTGTGGGTGAATTTGGTACAGTTTGAGGGATGTGAGTGTTTGCATATTCATCTTTAATTGCCATCTAGATTTTCTTCAGATTAGTTTTAGAAAAACCAAGGAAGAATAGAAACAAGTAGAAACAATCACATGGTGTGAGTCTTGGGTTGTTCTGCGCAGAGCCAGGAGTTTCATGATGATCCTGATGAGTTCCTTCCAGTTCAGCACATGCTATGATTCTGTGATTCTAGGCCTCAAGAAACAATAAAAATTTGGTTTGGCTGAAGCTTACTGAAACGGAATTATATTGATTTTGGCTACTTCTGTGCAGTATATTTAGTTGATCTGAACATGATTTTTGTTATTCAATGTCAATAATGTTATTGTGCTATAGTTGGAAGGTTATTAATTTTGAATAATATTGCCCACAGTAGAGAAATTTGGACTTTATTATCCACAATTTGCAAGAATATTTATTATTATCTTGATGCCAACTATATATTTTTGTTAATATTCATAGTAAGTGTTCATACTGCAAAGAACATAAGAATAAACGGAATTTAAATCCTGTTGCTATACTGAAAGGTTTTTGAAATTGTAATACCGTAGAATTACAGAGTATTTGAGCTGCCCTGTCAATGAGCTTGACTAAGAAGCTAGCTCCATTTTATTAATTCTCTCTATTCCCTTCTGTCAAATATTTACACATATTGTTAAGATCCTCCTGAGCTTTCTCCCTGATAATATCAGGGACTGGGTACTTTCCAGGTAGTCAGTGCCCTCAACATCTCCTCACAGGATCCATGCTCCAGTCCCTTGTTCCCCCTTGTGACTCTTTGCTGGACTCTGTGCAGTGTGTCCATACCAGTCCTGTACAGGGGAGCTAAATTTCCTATTCTAGTTCCATACTGATTCTGTTTCCCTCCTATTACATTAGGAGGGAAATGTATAGCAATCCCTACATTAGCTAAAAAAATTCCTGGAAATTTAGAGTTTGCTCCAAATGTCCCTAGAATGGGGTTTAGTCTTCACTTGAGAATTTCAAGGGGTCTTCTCACAATCTTGGGTTCCAGCAGCTAAGATTAGTTAAATTAATCCATAAAACAACACAGGTAAAATGAGATAATGTAGACCTGAATAGGAATGATTAATGAAACAAATTGTCAGGAGTTGGCCTGCCTACCTTTTATAGATTTCAGCTTTACTGCAGCTATTTCATGTAAAGACAAATATGAATTTACAATGACATTTTTCCCTGTACTTTATGCTGATTAGGATTGGGTAATCTGGTGTAGGGTGCTTGAAAATAAAAAGTTAAGTTTGAAAACAAAAACAGGAGTTTCCTTTGGAGTGTCTGAGGACATTGTGAAAAACGATGAAATAAACTATTGTCTTTGGCAGAGGTTAATGCTGGAGTGATATTAAAAGTAATGTTCCTCTATGCAGAGATTTGGAATCTGTATTTGAGTGAAAATTTCTTAACCTGGAACACAGTTATATATTCACAGGATAAGATTTGATCCTATTAAAAATGCTTTCTTTTTTTTTTTTTTTTTTTGTTGGAGAGCTACAAGTAATGCTTTACTTACCTTTTTTGAGTCTCAAAAGACTGAAGGTTTTGCATTGTACCAGTATTAAGTAGGTGACAGTTTTATATGTAAGAGCTTAAAATTTACATAAATAGCACAAATAGAGTATGGAGAATGAAATAGAAAATTAAAGAATAATGGCTCATCTGGATTCATAATAAAGTCATAGGTATTCTTTCACTTCTAGATAGAGAGTATCTCTTCCTGCCTTTTTTGGCCTTATTGTTACATCTGCTGTGTTGTGGTATCACTCTGGTTCTTCAATTCCAGAAAAAAACATTGATATGCACTTTTCCCAAAGTCCCTATAAATGACTGCACACATCCTTCACAAAGAACTTCTGCAAATGAAGAGTTCTGGTCTTCTTCTGGCAAAAAATGCCTACATGTGGAATAAATCTAACTTAAATCAAGAAATAAGAACAGTTGTGTGCTTCTCACATATCTCTTTGCATATCATAGCTAAGCCAAAATTTGACTCTGCCCATTGTTTTGATTTTTCCCAAGTGTCAAAAAGTAATTTGGTGTGTTTGTTTAGACAGTGGATATTTTCTAAAAATACTTGAGAAAGTTTAAGACTGTATTTTAATGTCTGCATGCATATAAAAGGTAATATTCTTAAATGATAAACCTAATAATTTAAGGCAATTTCACTTCCCTGTTCTATTTACATAGGGCACCACATTATAGTATTTTTCTTGTTTGATTATTGGTAACTGGTCATGGGTTCATTATTCTGTTTCACATATATATTTTAACATAAATAGCCATAATATAGCATTGCTTGCATTGCTATAACACAATTTGCATCTGTTTAAAGAGATTTTGGCTAGACTGCATTTAATATTAAAAGCTGTCTTTTTTTCTTCTTCTTTTTATTCCTGTATCTCTTTATAATTGATTAATGTTCATTTGGATTAATAATTTATAGCTCATATAGCTTCTGGCTTATTAATTGTTTAATTTCAGAGGAAGTAACTGAGTGCTAAGGAGAAGCAAGCTGTCATTCAAAGGGACACATTAAATTTAAATACTCCATTGATGCATAGAGTAGAAATGGTCAAAGTCTTTAATATGTGCTTCTTACATCTAGTACTATACTTGTAAAGAAGAATAATGATTGTGAAGATTAAAGGCTATTAGGATTTTTCTTATATAGATAAGGCATTTGAGAGCATGTGATTTGGCAAATTTTATGATCTTGTGTTGTTTTTGGGTTTTTTTATGTGCCCTTTTTTTACCCTTTTACTTTTCTTTCCAAGGTCAAGCTGAAAGAGGAGCAAATGGAATAAACCGTGCTCAGAGTTAATAACAAACAAGATTGAATATGCAAATGATTAAATGATAAATTTCTGCTTAAGTAGTATATGAGCCTTTTTGCCTTTGCAATTGAAATTAATCTCAAGATATGTTAGATCAAAGGATCAGAATCTGAATCAACATTGATTTTTGATAAGGATATGTGGTAGTCCTACTTCACTTGAGAGCCTGACACTCGCTAGACAGGACTTGATATTCATTTTAGGTAGATCAAGAAAAGAAGTAATTAGTGTTCTTTAACATGTTGGATTTGAACGAAATATTTTTGTAGGATTTTATTTCAGGAAATGCTAATATCAACAACTTCCCACTATTTTTGTGTTATTTTACACATGACATAGGTAACTTCACCTTAAATATTTACAGCGTGCTCATAAGGGTAATTAATTAAAGACAGAATCTTTCAAGGGATCTTGTGTCTTAACTTTCTGTTGTAGTTATTTTCCTGAGTTATTTGAAAGAACTCAATTATTTATTTTCATTAGTGATGGGAAGTAATTAAAAATAAAAGTAAAATATCCTTCAGTTGAATTTCTTTGTTTTGATCTTGACATTTAAAAACTGGAAAGTAATTCTATATCATGGAAAACAGGTAATGATATATCTCTGTCTGTCAAAGCCAAAAAAAGTTGTTAATGAGATGCGTATATCCTTTTCTTTATTAAGCATTGATAGCATGTTCTGTAAGTAGATGAAATAATCCCAAAATCATTTGCATTTTCCCCATTTTCAAAGCTGCATGCCTTACATTCAAGAGCAGAAAGAAAAGACATTGGAAAACACATATTCACTGCTATACAAAACTGATAGAAAAAGTAAAATACCATGCATGTCTGTTATCTTTACCACTCTCCTACCCTTATGAGCACTGCAGGAATCTCTCTTTTGCAACAAAGAAAAGATATTGAGAAGGCAAATACTTTTATGTCAGTCATGGTCTCAAACAGCAGGAGGTCTCCACATGATATGACACCTGAAGGCCCTTTGAGTTCTATTACTAGACACCTGTTCAACTTCTTTTCCAGAAGCATCAGGTGTATACAATGGCTGGACTAGCAGGCATGATTGGTTCTCTGCAATCATCTTTCACAGCTCTGGCTATAAAGAAGAGGTGCCAATTCTCAACAAACCCTTGTAAAGCAAGGTTCCCATAGGTCCTAGCAGCATCTCTGACAGGAGAACTCCAGGGTGCCAGCTCATTACCATACCATCCAATCTCACAGTGCTAACTTTTCCCCTCAGACCTTTGTATTAGTTGGCGGTGCCAACTAATTCTCCAATTATCAAGTGTTCTATAAAACAAGTAATTGCAGGAGGACATCCCTTGAAGATCCAACAGCCTGCAGTCCAAATGTTGCATTCTTTAACCCTTCAATTCACAATGAGAGCACCCTGGATCATTGACACTTACAGTCCGTAATAGATCTTTCTCAAACTGAAGACTGAGTTGACTGAGACCTCAGCTATTGTGATTTCTGGGACTCTACTAACTATAGCACTACTTATGTTTTCTGAAGTAGGATAAATTCAAAGTCAATGAATCTCTCAATTTTTTTTCAGGAAACTCAAATCCTTATGACAAAATCTGTATCTAAGAAGGGCCTCAAATCGGTATGTCTAGGGGAAACTGCTGAAAAAGAGAGGTAATACAAATACAAACTGAATGTATTTTTAAAGAGAAATGAAGAGGTTTTTTAACATATAACCTCATACCTTAACTAATGTTAAGTATTCTGAAGTGGAGAAATACCAGAAGCTTTGAATTCAGGTATCATACATGAGAAGAAGAAATCTCAGTGGAAATAAATAAATGCGATTTCATGCTCAGAATTTTTTTCTATTTTTGTATCTTTCAAGTGCCTTGCAGTGTTAAGTAAAATAATATTGTTTCCTTCTCCAAAAATGTTCACTTCTTTCTATACATACATGGCACAGTGTTATCAAATATGTAATTTTAAACTTTTCATAAATATTTTCTCAACTACATGCTTTGTATTCTGACTCTCAGGTGCCAACATACTCATGTACTAATAGACAGTGGATTACCTCAGAACAGTTGGTAAAGGAAGTTCCAGAAAAATATGAAGGAATCAATTGATACAATTGTTTGAAGGGAGATTAAATTCTGTGTTGAGGTTTAAGTACAGGAGAGTAGTCCAAGAAATATGGATCATTTCACTGAAACATGGCTATTGCCTTTAACTGTCCCCTAAATCCTCAAAGTGGAAAAAGACAAGTACACAAAGGGTTTACTGGAAAAGGAAAAATCTTGTTTTGAGAAGGAAGGACCAAAATAAATAGACCAAGAAACAAGAAGAGCTGGTAATGTCCTGGAAACACTATGTTGGCAAATACAATTTCTAAATCTTTTGTTCTTACAAAAGTAAGAACAAAGGTTTATTATCATAAATACACCAAAGTTTATTATCATAATTGGTATGTTATGATGATACTTAGAAAAATTATGCCAAAGTTTAAATTTGTTACAGTTGAACCAATACGGTGTGCAAATGCAATAAAAAAAAATTCTATACTTACCTTTTAAGCTTACTCCATGACTACAAGTTGGTTTGAAACTGTTTTACAAATATTAACTACTTAAGAAAAGGTGGCAGGTAAAGGGTGGAAAAAAGTGTGAATCCTCCTGGATATGTCTTCTGTTGTGAACAAGCAGTGTTGGGTACAATTGCCCGGCTGTCCTTGGAGCTTGGAGGTTAACTAACAACTTCTTGCAGTTAGATCCCTACTGTTTCCAAGTTAATTGGTCCACCCTGCCACATTTGTACAGAAATCATGCTTCCCTGGAAAGTCGGTTCAAACTGCCTGACATTAGACAGCATTTTCACAGGGGAAAAGCAGGCATTTTGTTAAAGATCAAGAGACTATAACCTTAGAGAAGTGGGCCCTCAAAGTATAATGTTGAAAATTTCCTGCCTGTTTGTGTTTCCTTGCTATGATGTGAAAGAAATAATAATTCTCTTAAGAAGGAAAATGCAATTTGTGATGGCAGTTTGTACCTGCCTCTAAGTCAAAGTGCTAGGTAGCAGGGAGTTTACATGGATATCTGGAGTCTGTCACAGTGTGGGGTAGTGAAGCGGTTTCTTACAGGACAATTGATGAGATTTGTGAGTTAATGTACCACTAAAATGGACAGGAGTTAGGGTTAACTCAGGCACAGTTCTTTGTCAGTGCAGGGTCCAATTTTAGATGAAGTTTAGAGACACCTGTAAAAATGTGAAAAAATTCAAATCTAAACTGTTTTTTCAACCATAGATGAGAATTGAGATTTTTTTTCTTTTTATTAAAGCAAAAAAATCTTTAATCCAGCAAGCATGAATGACCCTGATATGTATACTTCCCCTCATTACAGAATCTATACTTTTTGGGTTTTTTTATTCAACATTTTATATCTAAAATATTTGATTTGTTTATTTCTCACTAGGAAAGTTGACACTTCTCTTCTCTTTTAGGACCATACTACTTGGGATGTACAGGTCTTTCCTTTAGTTTTTCACTTTGATAATTATGGCTATAAAGTAACTTTTCCCTTTTTTTCCTCTTAAAATAACACTGTGTCATTTCACAGTTATTGCTATATTATCACTGTTTTAACAGTTATTTTTAAATTCTGTGGGAAATCTGTGCGATCAATAAGAAAATATAGATTTTCACAAAAGGTACCTAGAAGAACCTAGTATAATAGATATCCTTTTTCTGTTTAAGAGATGTGAAAAATGTAGCTTGACTTACTGGATAGTCAAAGAAAAATAGAGAAAGTGACCAACAGAAGAGTGAGGGATTGCAGACTCCCTCTTTGTGATTTCTCATTGTGCCACTCTTGATGTAGCTTACAATTTCATGCTCAAGATTTGTAGTTAACACTGGAACTTTTCTCAGGAAATTCAAACAATGTTCCACAATGGCACAGAAGTGAAATAAGATAAAATTACACTGAATGGAATCCACTTTTTTTCCCCTGACTTAAAGAGGAAGTAGCCATTTTCATGTGTTCATTTGAGAAAGTGTTTGCTCTCTATCCACCTCAAAAATAAGTTATCTGAGATTTTTTTTCTAAAATCAAATGAGACTTGCACCACTGCTCAGACATTGTATACTATACTAGCACTGTATAAAATGATGGAATATCAGATGTATTCCTTTATTACATTTGAGAAAGGAAATCAGAACCTTGATTTTCTACCACTGGTAACTGAAGGCCAAAGAGGCATTAGAAGCATTTTGTATATATTTTTTAAATGCTCTTTTCCATTTTTGGGGGGTTTTCCACTGCTTGAAATAATGCTACTGCTTAGATAAAACTCTTTCCTTCAGTCCACATTCAACTATCTCTCCAAACTGATCAACTTTGCCCTAAGTAAGACATTTAATATTGGCTAGAAAGTAATAAAGATAGAAGATTCACAATTCAAACTGAAACTGTTTTCAGGTTTCTGACTAGCAGCTGCCATTCTCATCACTAGGACATTAATCCAGCTGAATGGGATATCAGTCTACTATATTAGACCTTTTATACCTTTACAAATAGATCCCCTGGTAGCAGATAGGGATTCTTAAGTTCAAAATAAACTGGTTTCTGTGGTCCTATAAAAGCACTAAAGAAGAATTTTCTAGCATCTTAGATCCTTTCACTCTTTCCTTGATAAGTGTATTCCACATCCCTTTTTTATGCGATGATTAGATGTTGTTATATTATTAGACTTATTCCAGAACTCAGCAGTCAAATGATTTCTCAATTTGTCAATACATTTTCAGTTGTCAGTTATTTACTTTAATTTTTAATAAATCACTGGTTACTATTTTTTTTTCACTGTGTGCAGGAATCTGTACAAATGAGACACTAAAAAGTCGGAATTATCCTAATTTTAATTAATACTAACCATAAGATTATTTTTGCTCTATAAAAGGCATGGCATTTTTGTTGGCTTTTATTTTGTTGGTTTGTTTAATTGCTTTACAGAGCTTGTAAAAAAGAATGTATAAATGGTAGTATCAAAGCATTTTTGCCCCCGTTTTTGAAAGATGTATCCACTTATGTATTGCATACGCATATTTTTGTGTGTCTGTTGTTCTGACTTGCCTGACAGATACAAAAGAAAAAGAAAAAACCCTAGTATGAACTTCATGCAAATAGAGCTACAGCAACTGTGTAGTATTATAGTCATATAAAGAAGTGTGCCATTTTATAAAGGAAAACTTAGAAGATATGTAGTTCTTCTGAGTATATCTTTTGAAAAGATAATGTAAAAATAATTTTTAAACCCTATTTGCTTTCTGCCTTTTGCTGTTAGGTTCTGGTTTGAGTAGCTTTCCAAAGAATGCATCAGGCTTATTTTTTCAATTCTGTGTCAAGATTACAAAGAATGTAAATACTAAAATGAAATAATAGCTGAAGTAGTCTGGCCACCTCCTTTTTTTTTTTTTTTTTTTTTTTTTTTTTTTTGTGCTGTGTCTCACCTTTATATATTAATATAATTAAAGTAAGAATGTCAGCTCCTGCTTTGGGCTTAATTTGGCCTTTGTAAACTAGTTTGACTTTTGAAATTTGTCAGTGCAGTTAAAAATTAAGTATAATTTTTAAAACAATATTAAATATTTTTTTCTCTAGGCTGCTGCTTTCCTTTTGCTCCTGAAGGTAATGTAAGAGGGATGTTGTTTGATGCTTGTTTAGAATGCATTTATGAAAAAGAATTGCTTTTTATTCTTAGCGCAAACGTCCTTGTAAGCACCTGAAAAATACCAAGAATTTAAAAGAAATGGAGTGTATGCTTAAGTCTGTTGCATACAGTTCCATCCATGCTCATAGATTACAGAGGTAGTTTAATCACCCATAAGAAATTACCAGCGTCTCTGTTCATGAAGCATGACATTTCAATTGCACAGCCAATAAAAGAATTACATGAAGAGGGCTGAGATGATTTACTGTATGGAAAGCCACAGGACCAAGGTTACCATGGTGAACTACCTTTCTGTGTGTACAAGGTCAAGTGAGAGTGACCTGTCAGTGGACAACCTTCAGTGCTAACATAGTAATATATTGCACCAACAGTGGTTTGTTGGTCAGCTTCTTAAATAATTACAAACATTCTAATATTTGGTATTTTTTTCATTGGTGAATGTTTTACATGTAGACAATAAGGAATGAAGAAATATTCATTTTATGCTTTGGCAATAGCAGTTTAACAGCATTAGATGAAGATCTGTGTTTAGCAAATTTTTATGAATTGTAATTGTATGCAGTAATATTTCTTTGGGTATTTTCAGAGGTTAAAAAAAGCTTACCAAGGGTTTTCAGATATTTAATCTAGTCTCTATGAGATGCTAGTTGATGCCGTTCATATTTTCTGACTCTGCAATATTGTATACTGCAGAATTCTTCTTTCAGTTGTGATGGGGCTGGAGATGGGGAAGCAGGGAGGATTGCAAATAGTCTGTGTACAAATATTGTCAAAGAAAATATACAATTATAATTAAAATGCTCAGAAAAAAGCCTGAAAAGCAGGGAGTTCATCTAATGGTTCTCTGAAAAATATTTTGTTGATGCATAAAATGAGAACTATACTAATAAATGTCTCTTGCATTACATATGCTGTAAGAAAATGAAACCCTTTGGGTTATGAATCTTGGATTTAAAGAGGTAGTCATCAAATATTTAAGATGAAAATGCAGTAACACATGCTAGCTGTCATGTGTAAGTTTGGTGAATGTTATGACAAGGTTTTTAAAACATTCATACTCAGAGTATTTTTATAAAAATGTTCATTAATTCAAACAGACATTCATATCTGGCAACCTGCTTTACAATCGAGATTTCTAGATGCATGAGATTCTTGGTAAAGCCAAGAAAATATGGGTGAAATATATAGCAATCATGTTTAAATTATACATTATAAGGCATACCTATCGGTATGTTGTCATATTATGCATTAAATTTAGTGCATAAATCAGGTTGTTATAATTCTGATGTCACCAAAAGGCACAAAATATGACAAACAGGACTAGGCATGTAGATATTATCGTACTCAATAATTCAATGAGCATTTGTTTTATGTAAATAAACTCCTGTTAATAAAAATTACACTCATTTATTTTACCACTTCCAAGCGATAATTAAAAAAATGTCCACTTTCTTGAAAATCATTATAAAATGTGAATAATGCATTTGTTTAATATCTTTATAAACAAGATCTTACCATCAGATTAGTTCTGGAAATGAAAGTGTTATTGATTTCTATAATAATTTCATAATACTGTTACATTGCAGTGCTGAAACTGCTAATCTTGTTTTTGTGGAGAACTCTATGCATTTAAAGCAGTGCTTGAACTCTCACATACAACATATAAACAATATTAATTTGATACAGGCTGCTATTGTTGAATCTGCAGGAAAAGTACCTTTCAAAATGTGTTGAATAGAAGAGGGAGATTTTTTTTTACTGCAGTTTTTAATATAATGAACAAAACTGTCTGTTGAAAAAAAAAATGTTGTAATACATGGAGGTTTTTTCAGTAAATTCCATCATATTGGGTGGTAATATGCCAAAATGTCAAAATTATTTCAGTCTTCTTCATTTGCATTTGATATATGTACCAACCTGAGAAAATTTAGAGCTGTGATCTTAAAAAATACTTGACATATTATGATTATGAGGCAACTATAATAAAGGGTACTATACATCACCCTGACTTTTCACCTACTTTCCCATTTAAAAAAAAAAAAGAAAAAATATAATAAAAAAAAGAACACTGGAGACTTATTATTGTCTGCCTTTAATTCCAGAATATCTTGATTAATTGGATTCTTTTTCTCTTTTTTTTTTTTTTAATCTCCTTATAATAACTAGTAGGTGCAGACTTCCTTAAGACACAAGGATCTTACCAGAACAGCAAAAGACAGAAGTGAATATATGTGTGGAAAAAGATTCAAGTCAAGATCTACCTCATGCTAAGGCAATTAAACCAGGGCTGAAAACATTTGTCTAAGGGCTCCTAATCAAGTTAGTGAGCCAAATCATGGCAAACCTGTGGACATCTTGATAAGACACAGCACACAGGGAAGGCAAAATTCTTGAACCTAACTTGCTTTCATCCTTCATTACTAGATCCTGATCCTGATGCCTCTTGGCAGGAAATAAAAGGCTTTCTATCTTCTGATCTTTACAAAAAGTAGCCAAATAAGTACTTTAAGGTACCAGGCTTAGCTGAAGTTGAGTATGCTGCTGTGAATGGTTGTCCCAGCTGAGCGTCATGTCAGAGCACTTCTATTCAGCTGATTGTTAGTGAGTGGCAGGCTGCTAGAGCCACTTCTTAGCTCTGTAAAGTGGCAGAAATCAAAGAAGGCCTTGTTGCTGTGCACAGAGAAACAGCAAATTATCCCGAAGTGCATTTTCCTGCTGCTTTGGAATGTTATGGGAGCAAACATTGAAAACTGTGGGGTGTGTACTCACTGGTACTCTTCCGTTCGCTTGCAGGACACTTCACACAAAATTTCCATACTTTATAAAGGAGAGACAGTTAGACTGCCAGCTGTATCCTGGCCAGTAAAATATTATTTGAATTCATGATGAATTTGATTCAGATGTCAGACTTCCAACTGAAGAACTGAATATGGTAAAATATATTTATACGTATTAAATTAACAAAATTTTAGTATACACTATTAGAGAGGTTTTGCCTTTTGAGTCCACTCTCCTTCACATTAAATTATGCAAAGGTATTAAAGATCAGATGAACTATAATGATAAAAGAACATCCAAGTCACTGAATACTCTTGTTTTCCTCTTTATGCAACAGCACTCTAAATAATCAATTTAGGTATCTATATTAAACTGAAAAGGTTGTGATACTTAGTAGATAACATTTAACTGGGATTTTTTCTTTTGGCCACTGAGTCATTTAGAAGAATATATGAAGGTGAAGCCTTGTGTATTGGAAGGGAACGTTCACTTTGCACAAAAAATTATTGGCAACACTGTATTGGCATGCAGAACAGATTACTACCTGTAGATTCCTTTTTTTGCATTTGAAAGCAATCCAAAATGCAACTGATAATATTCAGAACTATACCTGTTTTTATAAAAGAATTTCTCAGCCATTAAATATTTGTGAGGCCATTAAAATACACATTGGTCTCCTGTTCCATAAGGGAATTCTGGGCATACTTTTCTGGAAGGACTGCTGTTTTTGGAACTTACCTTCCTTTTCTACAATTTCTGGGATTTGGCTCCCCTTTCAAGGGTATGAAAAGAATACAGCTTTAGTTTAGTATTTCTTATCACTTACTTCACATTTTGACTGCCAAAGTAGTAGAATCTGTAATTTTTTAATCTGACAAAATATCTTTCTGTGGATTTGTTTTGTCCAGTTAATACTTTCATCATGGTTTTGATTGGGGTATAGTTAGTTTTCTTTGTAGTAACTAGTGTGGGCCTGTGTTTTGGATTTGTGCTGAAAACTGTCAATAATGCAGAGATATTTCATTCTTGCTGAGCAGTTCTGACACAGTGCAAAGGTCTTTTCTTCTTATCCCACCCCACCAGTGAAGAGGCTGGGGCTGCATAAGGAGCTGGGAGGGGACACAGCCAGGACAGATGACCCCAGCTGGCCAAAGGGATATCCCACACCATATGGCATCATCATACTCAGTGTATAAACCTGGGGGAAGAAGAAGAAGGAAGAGGGGGAGTCTTTTCAGTAATACAATTGCATTTAATTCTTAGGTGTATACAAACCTTATATGCTGATGGAAAAAGAAACAAAACAAAGAATAGGCAATAACCTTTGTTCAGCAGGAGATGGTATAAGCATGAATCAAAGTAAGGAATAAATATAAAAAACATAAGTTTACAAAATCATAATTTTAAACTGGACATAAATTCTTGTTTCTTCTCCTTTCAGCTGTATAAGTACAATTCATACTTACCTGGAGAGAGAAAGGGAAGAGAGAGAAAAATCATTGTACACTAAGGATCTTATGCAACCTATTACAAGTGCTACAGGTATGGTAGATCTCCTGAGCCCCTGGAGCTATATGCAGCATTGAACACGAGAAATAAAGATTATTACAACAATTTAATAGCAATATATTTAAATTAAGGTGACATTTAAAGTAAGCATGCATTAGAGGAAGATGGAACTTGAGAAAAGTAATATCCTTGAATATTCTAAACATTTTCATGATCTATTGAATAAAACTTTTGGGAAGTGTTAATTTTCTAAACGCATTTTCTCTCATAATCATTCTGTCTTTTTGTGATCTATAGGTTTTTCTATGACTGCAGTTTTTACTACAGATCTGCTGAATTGGCACTGCTAGTTCATACAGCAATAATACTGCATACAGCTTCCCAAGATTTGGCAACGGCGACTGAACAAGTATTTTTGAAGTAAAAAGTATATTTATAGAGTATATTTAGTGGATAGATGTTGCATTCTGTAGTATTGTTTAATACTTACCATCATGGTCTTTAATTGTGAATGTTGTCATTTTCTTTATGAAGAAAATACTTTATAAAAAAATAAAACCCAAAACAACAAGAATGGTCCAGATGGAGTTTCTCGTTTTGAATTCTTTTCCTTGGAAAACTGCAGGTGCATGATCATAATTTGACAATGCTGCATTATGGATTAGCTAGTGAAGGCTATTGTACAGTGAGCTCTGCAGCCATCTCATTGACCTCCTTGAAGTCCAAGCATATAATCTCTGTGACACCAACACTGCTGCCAAGCTCATATTTAAGTGGTGCAGCTAACCAAGTCTTTGAAAGGATTGTTTTTAAAAATACTGAGAGACATGGACATTCAATTCTGCAAAAAGTAATTTTATAAATAGGATTTGTAGTTCCTAAGGCTATAAAGAAAATAATTGCACTGATTAATGTTTGACACTGTATAAACAAACACTTATTTTAGATATTAACAAATTAATAGCATATTCATATACACTGATGACCTATATGTGAAGTATTAACTTGATGCAGTTTAAAATGCCTGAGAGATTAAAAATGTCTAAAAGGTTAAGCCTCTGAAATATTTTTAATAGAAAAAGATTGACTATAACTAAAATAAGAATAATCTGTGCAATAAATTATTGAAATACATGAACTAGTTTTATCTAGTTGTATGTTTTGGGGGTGGAAGGTTACTTAAGTTGAGAAGAAAAAAATCTAGAAAAGTATTTAAATCTAAATATAAAATCTAGGTCTATTTAAACATAGATTTTACATTTTCAAAGATGCTTCTGTGCACAGAGTTTTGCTGGCACAGATATAGTAGATAAATGAAGCAGCCTCTTTCCAACTCTCTGTTAGCACAACTCAGACATATGACATTGTAACAGTAATATCATACAAAGGATGCTTCTGATTAAGCCTCCTGGCTACAGGAGCTGAATCAAGTAAGGAAAAAGCTATATACAAGTACATAATTCCACTTAGAGAGTTCTGGCAGCTGACTTTTCTAAGACTGTGTCTCTCTCTTAAAAAGACAAAAAGAAAAAGTACATAGTTTGGAGAAGCAAATTTCAGATGGAAGGAGTTTGAAACCGTGAATTCAGAAAGATAAGAAGATTGTAAAATAACAGTGAAGTTGCTTGTCTGATCAATGTAGAGGTAAAAAAGACATGAGTTTAAATTAGAAGGAGAAAGGAAGAAAACTGTAACTTAAAGACAATGGAGTTTTACATAAACCCTTGAATGGCTACAATATATTATATCCCTGCTCAAGTACCTTTTCTACTGTCACTTTCTATCTACTTTGTGTCCCTTCTTTGTCCAACTTTTCCACACCCTCTTATTATAAATGTCAATTTTCCTTAGGTGTATCTTTTACCTTCTAAATTCCATCAGAATCTCTGTTTACATATCTGTCTTTAAGTGTGTGAATGCTAGTTCTTTTTCTAGCCTTGTCTTCCACCTCTTGTTTTTATTAGTACTTACTTTGCAATCTAGGTGACCTTGCTTTTCATCACATTATTTCTACACCGAATGCTTTGGTTGCCCTTAGTGCTCACCTTTATATAGAAATTCACAGCTCTCCTTGTATGCATTCATAAAGAGAGGAAAAACATTCAGTGAAAAGTTCATCAAAAGCAAAGATTGAAATTCCTGAGTGCAGTAGAATTGAAATTTTAAAGTTTTTATTCATTCATTTATTATTATTCATTCCATTTCATTATGTAATTTTTCCATGCTCTTTAACTTGCCTGTTACAGAAAAAAATTATACTTTTATACAAAATTACAAAATTTGTCATGTTTGTGTCTTTACTCCTTTGATGCCTGCTTTTTTAATCACAGAATCACAAAATGGGAAGGTTTTATGATGTTAATATTGCTGTTGATAACTCATTGATTAATTTCACATCTCTTCCTGGCCTATAAACAGAAAGTTTTGAGATTTTGAAGTTTAACATTAAACAGCAGTAGATCAGGATTCATTTTTTTCTGAGCAGGTCCAGTTGCAGATATTGAATCCAATACGTAAACTAAGTCCTATTTCATCTCATATTAGTTGAGCTTCTTTGTATTTTGCGATTCATTCCTTCATTAGCAGTAGCACTCAGAAGATGCAAACATATTGGTGAACAGTAGAGGTTCATATAGAATCCATCTCATACACTGTAATTCTTTTCTTTGATAGTTGTTTCAGCCTGCACATATGTACATTCAAGAATCCGTAGATTTTGGAAAGCACAGCTGGATTTACATCTTATGTTTTGAATCTCTGTTCCTTTCTTAAAAAAAATTTACTTGAATTACCTTGCTGGCTGTGTGTCCTTAAGCAGTTCAGGTATGATTACCCACAGTGACACGCTTGCTGCATTGCCATACACAGAATGACTTTCAGCCTAAGAAACATTTGTAAGACTACTACCACCCAAACCAAAATGATCAATTGTTTTATACTGGTCCAGTTTTCAGCTTCATTTCTTTCTTAAGTCAGCTGAGGGATATTGCTGCATTACCAGAAGATGCCATTTCAGTTTGCATCTTAAACCATACTTTGTCCCCAGATGATATTGTAAAATGAATTGCATTCAGGCAGAGGCTTCTCAAGCACAACTGCTTCATTTAACAGCAGCATATAAGCATTCAACTCCCAATCCCTGGAGTTCTTCCTTTGCTAACAGTTATAGCATCAGACTTAAACTGGCAAGGTGTTTGGGAGAATGCAGTTTTTCTGAGCCAATTAACTTACATTGTGAACTCTACATTTTTTTTCTGTTTTAAATAAACAACCAAGAAACCTTAAGAAATCTGAGAAAGTCTTTTGTTGACTTCTCAGACAAGAACGAAAAATAAATTCAGGATTTATCTGAGACTTTGGGTAATTTCAGCAGCAATTCCTGTCTGAATCTGTTTGTCTTCAAGAATTTGCTAACAAGTATAATCATAATTAGTCTTTCAAATGCTAAAACAGGAATAGAAAAATCCATATCGATGTAAACTTCTGTGAAATTCTACTATTATAAAAATCTTAATTGGAAGACTAAGAACTGATATACTGTGCACTAAATTTTAAAATTACTGCTTATTTTATCTGAGTGCTTTCGAGGAATTCACGGATACTGTTGCACAAGAGCTCTCTCATCTAGGGAAATCTTGTCAGGAGTTGATAAGGAGGAAAGATTAATTATGTTTCAAGTAAACCAAGCTCTGTGACAGAAGTGAATTCTCCTTTTCTGCCTTAAGACAACCATTGTTTTCTCCTGGAATTGGCTGGATTTGCAATGAGGTTGTACCCACACGATTTTGTACACACCTCATTTTGTTCTATTTTCTGTAAACTCATTTTTGTCTTTCATTCTCTGTCCTGCAAAGACTTGAGGAAGAACTTAACTGAAGTAAACTACACCACTCAGGGATTAGAGTTTTATTCTGTTTGTTTTGAAAATAGCTGGTAATGAAGTGAAGACAGATTAAAAGAAGACATTCATTGGCTCAAGTAATCAGCCTCCCTGTAAAACTGGAAACAGATGATAGTAGTGAATTTTAAAAATACCAATAATTCTTTACATTAGTAATTTTACTGACCATTGTCTGGTGTTGGACTTTATCGCCTTTATGAGAGAGTATTGAGAAAGAATACAGTCACAGATATTTCATAAATTTTCAGTCACTGTTTGAATTTGGTTTTGTCTTGTATGTAGTGGGATTTGCATGGATGGCTGATCATTAAGTTTTTCTAGTTTAATAGGTGTTACAAAACCAGAAAAAAAACTGTCAGAGTCGTATATGGGCTTCTGTGTTCTGGTAATTTGCATTTTTAAATTCTAGCAGAAAAAAAAAGGTGGGTATTTTTAAGGGGAATCCCATACCGAATGATGAACAAAGAAAGTAATTTCTGTGCTTCTCTTTAGGGCTTAGCTTTGCCACCTATTTTGTTCACCCTTCTGCAAAGGTGAAGTGCCTCAGTGCATTGCCATACACCAGGTTATGCTATTTCCTTGTTGATTGCATGTGATATCAGTTCAGTGCTTGATATTTTTCCAATTTACAGAGACCAGCATCAAGTGCAGTCATCTTAAGCATATTTTAGGGTAGATAAGTATGTATAAAGATAAAGCTACTTTGAAATTTAGCCAATAAAATATTTTCATCCTCAGGTAAAACCATGTTTTTTTTCATTTACAGGATGGCAAAAGATCTGCTTTGCTCTTCGGGCAAGAAGATTGAAGAGTACCTCAAATTCTTTTTTCATTTGGATTTTTTTTTTTTTTCTGTTCTAGCTGTACATGTCAGTGCTAAATTTCCCTTCCATCACTAACAGATTCCTATGTTTCTAAACCACTGGAATATTTAAATCCATACACCTGACAAGAATCTTCTTCAGTGACCATATTTTGGTATAGCAGGAGAAGCAACTTAGCAAACCATCTTGAATATAATAGAACTAAAATGTTGCATCTTCCAGTATCACGGTCAGGATGTTAAAACGAGCACAAATTCTATCTATTGAGACTAAAAACTAATACAGGTTAAAAAAAATTAGGATATCAAAACAGCAAAGCAAAAAGTGAAAGGATAAAGAATACAGACAAAAACCCAGACAAACCCCACAAAATATTGAAAACTGTTTTGTTACTCTTGCTTTCTAAAATATTTGTTTTTCACATATTCAATTGTTTTTAGCAGGAATCAGTCGAGGTCTTTCAGTTTAGTCTTCTTTTTATGCTGTTAGTTTTAAAAAATACACTTATTACCCACAAACACTGATTTACAAGGGTGTCCTTTGAAGCTTATTGAAAAAAGTGGTAAATAAGGAGATTAACAGCGTAATACTCTATACACATACACCTCTGTAGAAGGCCAAGGTTCTTCTCAAGCATATAGTTGTGAAGTTGAATGCTCAAAGTCAAGTTACATATCACAGAGTTTGTTGAAGTGATTGGAGAGTCAATAGTCATGAGAGCTTCTTTTCTTGTAGAAAAGTTCCATTCTACCAAATACAGTTCCTCAACTGACTTCTTGGCCAAAAACTACAATTAAAAGATGCATCTTCTGTGCAGAATAGATGAGAACAGTGTCTTCTACAAAAGCAAAAATAGAAACAAGTTTCTTGCAGATCTGTTCATAGCTTTGTGTCCTCTTCTGTCTTTCCTATTCTCTTAAGGTTCCCAGAATTTTGAGTCATATGCCTAAACTGGCAGGTTCTCCTTTTTCTCTTATCCTGCAGTTCAGATATTTCTTGAGGAGTATTTTTAGAGATCCTACTATCCAGTGAGTTTTAAAATTAGAACAATATATATTAATGATTCACCTTTAAAAATATTCTTTCTGTAATTTCAAAAACTTGCTTTCTTCTTGTCTTCTTGCTGTCTTCTTACTTTCTTATTGCTAAGAGATGAACAAATTTAACAATATGAGGGATGACATTTATTGCACCTGTTTTTCAGAGGTAGAATCTCTCTTTAATGCATCTTCTAAATTTATCCCCTTTCTTCTGTAGACAGTAAATTAAGCGT
This sequence comes from Phylloscopus whistleri, assembly GCA_017589585.1. Classification (NCBI taxonomy): domain Eukaryota; kingdom Metazoa; phylum Chordata; class Aves; order Passeriformes; family Phylloscopidae; genus Phylloscopus; species Phylloscopus whistleri. The sequence continues at coordinate 4,224,966 of JADMLD010000757.1, forward strand.
CCAATTTTCTTTCTTAAGTTTGAGACCTCTGAAATAAGCATTTACCTTTTATATGTTCAAAGTCAAAAACATTCTTAGTATTCACAGGCCTACAGGCATCAGGAAATTTCCTGTGCTTTTCATTTTACAAATTTAGCCATTTCTACTCAATGGCTGTCCAAATGGATAGTGGCCTGAATTGAGTTTTGCTATGTAACTGTTGAAATATATCCTCCTAATAGAATCAGGATATAATCCGCCAGAAATCAGCCAATATTACTGACATTGTTCAGAAACTTTTTCTTCATTTCCTGTCATACCACCACAGAATGCAATATTGTTTTGGGTTGCTGAAGGCAAATATGTTTCTACATTTGCTGATTGCTTTAAGTGCTCCAACACTGCTCTGCTAGATTTTTGATAAAGCATTTTCTTGGAGTTATTTAAAGTGTGAATGTACATTTAAGCTATCAATAGAAGAAAGAGAAGTTACATACATGTAAAGGATAATCTTTGAGATTTTGAGTCAAAAATTACAAGTTTTCTGGTTACTTTTATCTTTCAAAATTCTTTGTTGTTTCTAGATGTACATTTCTTTAGATGAACAGGAGTAGGAATTCTGTTACCTTATCTGGATGCTGGGCATGAGCAATTGAAGAGTCCTATGTGAGAAGGAAAAGGAAAAGAAGGTTGTCTACAAGCAGAAAAATGGAAGTGCTAGCCTCATGTTAATGTATATGTGGTCGTTTCAAAACTACTTATTTATTTAAATACTGCTCTTATTGCTCAATGTTTTTTTGCCTTTTATCTTCAAGCATAATATTGAAAATTACATTTTGAGAATTATGTTATGAAAAAGGGTTGTGCATGCTGAGCTATGCAGATGCACTTGTTGCACCTGAACAGTCAGCATGAGCATTACTATTGACTCATCTGTTTGCCTTGTATGTTGGAAGGATTGCTTACATGGGTCCATGTAATATAATTCAAACACAACTTTTAACATCTTTTTCAATTGTATTTTTATTTATAAGCTGAGATGAATGTGTTGGATGAATGAGCTGGTAGATGGATTGAAAAATGAGCAGGCATTTGGACTCTGAAGATAGTAATTAATGGCTTGGCTTCCAAATGACATCCAGTCAATACTGCTGCCTTTCTTATTCAGTTACTTTCATCAATGATGAAAATATTTCAAATTGATGGGAGAGAATGGACCCTTGGCAAATTTTCACATGAGGCAAAATTGGGAAGTTAAGTGACACTGGATGGAAAACCATTGAGAAACAGAGGGCTGGACCAAGAGAAACCTAATAAATTTAGAAGGAGGAGTGCAAAAGCCTTGCACTTCAGAAAAAAACTACCAAGTGCATGAACAGAGTTTGGACACTAAGTGACTTTGTAGCAGCTCTGCTGAAAGGAGAGGTTCTAGTGGCTTGCAAGTTGAGTATGAATGGAATGCTGTCACCACAAATAAGGCAAACTGGGCTACATTGGAAGGAATGTGGACAACATATCAAATAAAGTTACTCCTTCATATTTCATACATACTTTGTTTATGTCCATCTTGCAGTTCAAGAAGGATGTTGGAAAACTGGAAAGAATCCAAAAGAGGGCTAACAAGAGTAGAGTCTTGGTTAATCATCTTCATAGTTAGACATCTGAAGAACAGGGTCTTCAACTAGAGATTGCCTAACCCAGTGAAAGAAAGGCTAAAGAGACAGCAGTCAGTGCAATTTGAAGGTACACTATGCGGATGATGTATTACAAGGTACACTTACTCTCCTTACTACCAGCACTTGGTATATTAAAACGCAAAAGTCAGAAGTTTCAACTTTGGTGTCAACATTAGAATAAGTGCTTCATCAGGAGGGTCATATAGCACTGGAACATTTTATGAACTTGAGTGGTGAAATCTCCATTCTTGGGGTTTTTTCAGACTTGTCTAGATAAAGCCAAAGTTGACCCAATCTAGTACTGGCTGGGGTCCTACTCTGAGTGAGTCCAATTAGGTGACCTATAGACATTCCTACGATTCCATGGTTTGTTCTACTGAATAATTACATATTTCAGTTGTCCTTGTACTTTGTATTGGGTGAAAAAACACAATCAACGTCCTGTATCCACTATGTTTATTACATATGTCGACATAATAGTATAGGAATTCAATGATTAATTAAATATTTCCTTTTCTTCCCATGACCACTGAAAGATTTACATACTGAGAGAATAAATCTTTAATGTCATAATCCCTAAACAGTAGCAAGAAACATTGTTATCTTCATTCCCCAGGATTCCTAACAATGTTTGTATAAATTAAAAACTGTTAATAGCAGAACACTGTAATTAATTAGCTTCTCTATGTTTACAGCTCTCTTTAATTGCTTAAAAATGCCATTTGTCGGCTTCATGTTCTATTGACAATGTTATTGATTTATCCGATTTGGGCTTTGTCTTGTCTCTCGTACATAAAACTCACATATGCAGTTCAAATGGGAAATGACTCTATTGATTTCCTTAACTTGAGCCCAAATGCTAAAGATTTTTGGATAAGCTTTCTCATTATTTAAGCCAAAATCAATAAGAGAGAGCATCTTTTAATGAAAGAGCAGTTTGAGCAACGTACTTCAGAAATGGGGTCCTGTTCATCCTTTGCTTTACAAATCGATCTCTTTGGTTCCCTAAGTGAGGTCCAATTGGTTGACATTGTGGTTTGTCTTTGTGTGTAAACTTGCAGCTTCAGAAAGGAGAAGATGAGCTACAGAGACAGCAGAAGAACACACCACTTTGCAACAGGAAAAGGATGATCATCTTATTGAGGTACCACACTGTGTGTTGTATGTTCCGTAAAATTCTTGCTTCTTATGGCTGTTTTAAAACTATATACTTTATGGGAAAAATAAGATATTTTTCAACCCTATCTCTTTGCTTTTTATTATTCATTTGTGTATTGTTATTATACTCTTTAAAAATATTGCATACTTAAATGATACAAGTAGTTAATTTGGACCTGTCACCTTTTATGATTTTTCTGGGTAAAATACCATCACAGACTACAATCCAATCACATTGCTTTCTTAACCTCGTAATTTGTTCTGGTTTTATTTCAGCTCCATCCTCAAGAAATTAGACTTAGCAGCTCCAGACCAAGCTGTGTACAGTGAAATCTGAGATAAAAAATGAAGAGCTGAAGTTGAAGAGCTACAGAATGAACTGGGTATATCCAGCTAGTTATATGGGCAGGCCAAATGTTCAGGTACTGTACTAAGATATCATTAACTGACCTGAACTACATAAATTAAGCTGATTATGCCTTCACTTAATTAACTGAGAATGACCTATTGATGTATAGGCAGAGCAAGACAGAGACTACATGCTGCACTCTGCTAAATTTATAGGTTTTCAATTAGTTCTATTATTGACCAAGACTACTTAGAAAAGGAGCTTACTTTTATGTTTTGTAGCAGGTTTTTAATTTAGGAAGCTATTTGAGAATGTTCAGTTTGTATCTCTTGAATTATTCAAAAAATGACCCAATTGAAATTATTTATTCAACTATACTCCTAGCTGACTAACACCTATAAAATGTTTGTCTTTCAAATACTTATAATAGCTTATTATAAGTATTGATTAATAATGTCCAAAATATTAATACTTTCCAAATTTAAGTCATAATAGTTCTAGAAATAATACAACCAGATTATTTGTTTAAAAGAATATTTTAAAGGAATGCAAGGAAAATCTCCACAAAAATCTGATCATTTTATTATAAATAGAACAGAGATTTTGAGAAAAGTAATAAGTTTAAACATTAGCATGTAATAGTAGTAGGACTGTTACATTAGACTGATAATTCTTCTGTAAAGTATCTATTTTAAAAGAGATATATTTTGAACAAAAAGAAAATAATAAAACATCTTACAGATAAGCTTGTTTATTAGTATATCAAGTAAAACAAACCATCAAGTACATTTAGCTAAAAGGACCATGACTATTCATGTTTTAGACCCTGAAAACAGTTTTCTTTAGCTCATTCTTAAATATAAATTTTTGGAGAAATGTGCAGGTTCTTTAAGGTACATATCTATGACCAAAGTTAATGTAAATTCTGCATTTTTTTTCAAATAACATTACACTAAAGGGTTGTTGTCTTTATTGGTGAAGTTGTCCCCAAGCATAAAAAAATTAAATATTGTATATATATATGTAGTATGTAATTGTGTATTTTTGAGATTTATGGTTAAACCTGCCCTTTGTAATTCAGCAATCGCTTTACTGATATGTCTCCTGATATTTTCCTAGTCTCTACTGAAAATCTGTGTACATATGCAGCTCCTCGCTCTTCCTTCAAATGTGGTCCATAAGCCTTTGGTATGTACTGGTCATATATGGAAGACAAAATGCATCATGGAAACTTGATCCAGGTCCTTGACTTCACTACAGTTAGACTATAGCAGCAGCCCCAACATCTGGTGTTCAGCTGCTGTCCAGCTTCCTTGACTGTTACTGACCAAACAAGTCAAGGCTCTGTTTTGTCCTCCTTATTGACATGTGTATTAGCACATGCCACTTGTTACTCTGCTATATAATTTTCCTCATTGCTATGTTGACTTGTTTACTAGTTCATTTATTGTTTTTTGGTAAATGGCTTATGAGTTCCACCAGTCGCCTAACACCTGTCTGTGCCTCCGTGTTTTATCTGTATTTTCTACCAATTAATTTATAACAGCTTCTTGTACGTCAGATCCTCCCCTCTTAGCACATCTCCCTGTGTTTATCCTGCCCCTCTTAACATTTGCCCAGGCCTTTGCCTTTTTTTTCTCTATCCTAGCTGTTATTGCCATTTCTAATTATCTGACTCACTTTTTAAGTCTCATATCTACCATTTAGATCTCTTTCATTAGGAGATCTTATTCTGTGGATTCTTCACACACAGGGTGGTCAGAAATTACACTTCTCTGCTATGTGATTTTTCTGTCCATTTTCTCTTTTCACTGGTTTGAAGCAGTTCATTCCTCAGCATGTCCTGGGGTGCATCAGGCACAGCATCACTAGCTGGGCAAGGAAGGAAGGAGATTGTCCCACTCTACTCCACCCTGGCGCAATCTCACCTTGAGTCCTGTGCACAGTTTTGGTCATCACAATATAAGGAAGATATTAGACTGTCCCATCCAAAGAAGGAACATGAGCATGATGAAGGTCTTGTGGAGAAGCCATATGAGGAGCAGCTGAGGTCACTTGGTCTGTTCAGCCTGGAGGAGACTGAGGGGACACCTCGCTTCAGTCTACAACTTCCTTGTGTGCAGAAGAGGAGGGACAGAAACTGCTCTCTTCTCTGTGGTGACCAGGGACAGGACCCAAGGAAATGGTCTGTGTCTGCTGTCAGGGAATATTTAGGCTGGGTATTATAAAAAGGATTTTCATGCACTGGAACAGGTTCCCCAGGGAAGTGGTCACACCACCACTTCAGCCTGAGAAGAATTCAAGAAGCATTTGGATGGTGCTGTCAGGTGTTGCAATGCAGGCCAGTGGTGACTCACTGCAACCTTCCAAAAGAGTCTCCATGAGGATGGTGTTTGGGCAGACGCACAGCAATCACTCACACACACACCCCCACACACCCCCACACACACCCAACCCCCCCCACAGGTAACTTGCTGATGACAGAGGGTGGGAAGAATTGTGTAGAATTCCAGTGGGGTTTATCGCTGCCACACACTGAATAGGTCCAGAGGCAAAGACAGTGACAGTGAGAGGGTCCAGGCCTATATAGGAGCACAAGGGGGTGGAGCCAACAGTAGCAACCAATTATTGAGAGGTATGGGTGGGAAAAAGGAGTGCACTGAGCAGTAGGGACACAGAAGGGTAAATGGACAGGTGTACAAGCCAATGGGGTTACAAAGAGCAGGGAAACTGCCAGAAACCTGACCTAGGTCAGCCGGGGCTGTAACGGCCAATGGGCCAACAGGAGGGGTGTGGCACTGGGATCGATTGCCAACCTGTCAGTTAAACAGGGGGTCTGTAGGAGAAGTTAAAGTCTAGGGGGTATTCTTCCAAAGCATAGCCCCAGCAAGTCCCTCTGCAGTCCTACAGGCTTCCACAGTCAGGTACATGGTGTGACTCTTGGATATACTTGTGGATCCCTTCCAACTCAGCATATTCTGTGATTCTGTGATTCTATGTTTCTGTGATCTCACTCATGTTTATTGTTCTGCCTAGCATCACAAACTCTTATCCACCCACACACCACCTTAAGTTATCCTGTTTGGTTCCTTAACTGCTTTTCCCAGTTGTCTGAGGAATCTCTATAAATGTTTGTGACTCTAATCTCTTTCCTCCTAGACTACCATAGTCTCACTGAGCAAACATTTCCAACTAAATTTACTTCCTGCATCATTTCAGCCTTGCCACTTTTTATTCTTCTCATGTCTCATGAATTTTTTTTTAACCCTCATGAGTTTTTCTCATTTCTAACACTTGTCATTTACTATGTCACATATTTCAAATTCCTCTTTTTGTCTGTGATGTGAATATTTTTCTTCTCCTCATTGGCTGTCTTTATATTTTTTCCTGAAGCATGTTGTATTCTTCTTGGATTCATATTTTTCTTAAACTGGTTCCTCTTAGTCTGCATTATGATGTTCTTTAAATAAATTGACCAGCCAGTGATTGCTAAATTTTGCATCAGTGCAACAAAGCTGATGAATGACTTTCCTCTTCTTCTTGTGTCCCTGACAAGGATCCAGACCTTTGCACAGAGTGTAGCAATCAAGTTTTACAGCTTGCATATTCATGTTGTCATATTTTAATTACAGTGTTCAGTTCTCTCTTCTTCCGATTTATCACATTCAGTTATGATTAACTTCAAATGGTGTTATGGATTAATTAGGTCAGGAATCATGCCTTCTTTTGTGCCTTTTTATTTTTTTTTACTGGTCTAGCATAAAAGGCTGCACTTTTATTTATAAATGTAAAGGTAATAGGGTCTGCTGCTTTTAGGGATTCTCATGCTGCTTGTGCTTCCCCAACAGATTCTCAGGAATTGTTAAGGCACTTGTATAGGCTTAGACTCTTTTTCCAATAGGCAGTACACATGTTTCAAATCATGCTGACTGATCCATGATCACTGGCCTCAGTGACAAAGCATAGTTCCTGGCACATTTAATTTACTGGCATGGATGAAGTTTCTCTTGATCCTGACTGGTTTTTAATTTCTACCTTTGCACAAAAATAGTAGTTCCTGTAATAATTGCCATTAATTTAGGCTGAAAGAAGTTGAAATGAAATTTGTAGTATTATTTTCATAAACTGAGAATAAGTCCAACCATAAGTCATCTTAAATGACTAAGAAGTTTAGATCTGTGTAGTACATGTAGCATGTTTTTCTCAGAGAATGATGCATTATTATTTCTGCCAAGGTATTTGCATGCCTGACATAAATGGAAGACTGCAAACAAAATGCCTTTTCTAGCACAGTTCTGGAATGTAGGCTAAAGTAAGTAGAATTCTGTAGCTGTCCTTGAAGACTATTTAAGCATCACAGGCAGTTGTGGGTATAGGTATTCATACTAAATGACAATTATTTATTCATTCAGCAAAGCTCTCAGACCTGTATCACCCTGCTGCCTGGGTTGTACTTCTTGGACTGTAGATTTCTCAAACAGGCACCCTAAAGAAACTTGACTTTGTGGGTTACAACTCGTTACGTCTGTTGTCTGCTCTGGAATGTTTCTCTCAGTTTGGTAAGAGATGAGAAAATATGAGAAAGAAAAGATGTGTCAAAGGAAATTATTTGTGTCTTTTACTTTAATACTCTTTTCTTCAGTTCTCTGCCCTAATATCTTAGTTTCTCTCCATAGACAGATGTGTTTCCATGTACGTTGCCCTTTTGACACCTCATTTCTCTCTTTCTGAAAACCTTTCTCTGCAACTTAGGGTAGGTATTCTTCAGCCCAGAGTGTGATCTGCAACAAAGTTATTGGCAGTACACCCAGGGCTTTATCATCTTCTTCATAGTCTCCCTTTGGAACAGTTGCTTCATCTCTGAGATGCCTAAGGTGTCAGCTTATGCACTTCTACACATCAAGCTCTCTATTTCTCTACTCCTGTTTTCTTTACAGTGATCTTTTTAATTTAATGTATTTTTCAATATCTTTCTCAAATGAGGTAAAGCAGGTATAGTTGGACTTTAGCCCTAATAGATCTGCCTGATTTTTTCCTTGATAAGTGAACACTTTGCCTTGCAGATTTGCCCTCAAATATGCTGCAAATACTCTCCTAAAATTCTCCTAAAAGAAACCAAATGTGATAAGCTGAAATATCTCTACTTTGTGAAGAGCTGAGGAAAATTTCACACTATAATTTGAACTCTCAATTTGCATTTCACTGATGGGGCTTTTCTACTGACTAGCTGCTGGATGCTATCTTACATTATGATTTTACATGAGTAGTGCTCTTCGAATGCTTGTCCATCTATATATTCACACTCTGTGAGTTTGCACTGCAGATACGTTGAAAGAACCTGGTGGTTCTGTTTAACCTTTTAAACTATATAAAATAGTAAAAAAATAATAACTAGCACATAGCTTTTCTCCTTAGCAATCCAGAAGTGTTTAAAACATAGGTTCTGAAAAGGAGAGGGAGAGAAATGTGGGTGGTAAATTTATAAATAAGCAACAATTGAAAATGTATAACAAGTATCCTCTGTCAAGTGCAACCTCTTCTTATATTCTCATAGTGCATTTTTCTTAGCAGTACTTTTCCATTGTGCTGGAAGTTACCTGGAAGTGAACCTTGAAATCTTCTTAGAAGAGAAGAATCATAGAACAGTTCCAAGAAATTCATCCTTCGAATGTCCTATTCTAGAAAAGTAATTGATGGAACTGAATATGCAGTTCCAAGTTCCCACTCTGCCAGCCTCAATAATACTGCCAGCCTTCACTGAAATTACTACAGTTAGCATTCTGGCAGATTTTTCTTTCTGCAAATCATCATGTATTCTCTTTGGCTGGACAATATGTACCTAGACATTTTGGTGGAATTTGATTTTTCATAATCATAATTGAAATAATTATTATTTTGTGCTACCTTACTCAAATTTTATCATCATACATGTTTCTTCCCCGTAACTTTTCCATAATAGTGAAAAGGTTTGGGAGAAAAGACTCCCTATTTTAATTTTAGTAATATACCTTTTCTATAATATATGTTTTTCAATGTAATGATATCTTTCTGTACAAATCAGGGTATTTTATTTACTAAATTTAGTAGTAAATTTTATTTACTAGTACTAAAAGATGTATCAACTTTTAAAGTGAGTATTAATATTTTATATGTTGCTATATAAAAGTTGTATGTACAGCCACAAGGCTCACATTTCAACAGGTTTTTTTGATTCCTTCTTTGTAAGCATTCAGAAGAATACAAAATACTTACATATTTTGTCAGATTGTATCATGTACTGATAAAATACCATCTTATTAAAAATGTCATGTGGAATAATTACAAGAAAATTAAACTGCAAAAAGGGTCACTTCTGTGCATGTAGTTACAAGAATTTTGGGTTAGCCAAAGCTATTTCCATGGTTTTCACTAGTATTCTTCATCAATTTGCTTGGATTACATGTAACTTATATGTTAATTGGTAAAATGACTAAAGATATTAGATGAATGGAAGGTAAGATGGGGGTCTTAACCAATGACTGAATAAAAATATTAAGAAAAAGTTTTAAGTTGTCTTCCAAAATTGTGAAAGTACTACTGGAATGTATTGGGTTTGGATAGGTTGAAGATAACTGTCTTTATAGCAGTCTATGTATGATGCTGTGTTTTATGTTGGTGACCAAATTAGAGTTGACAAGACACCAAGATTTTAGCTGTTGCTGAACAGTGCTTCCATGATGTGTTCTGTGTTTCTCACTCCGACTCTTCAGGGAGCAGTCTGGAGGTGTGGACAAGAAGCTGGGAGTGGAGACAGCCAGGACATTCATTTTTCAAGACAGGTCTAGGTAGCCATAAGCCATGATCTGTTTTCACTAGGGCAAAATGGAAGAAGAAAAACAGAGCCTGCTTCCAAGCCCTGTGGGAACAGCGAACAAAATTAGGAATGATGGAATGAAGTACTTCTCCTAAAAAGACAAGTAGACACTGACTAGTTTCAATGTATTTTTGAGTTTTAAGTTTGACAAAAATCTAATGGATGGAAGAATTCAGATAGAAATTCTAGATTTTTGTTCAATGACATTAAAGGTGAGTCCAGCATGGAAAATGTGAAAAGCATGTCAAAGGCTGATGATAATAATTGTAAGTAATATGAGGTTGAAAGGAATTTCTTGCCTAGATAGAAAATAAGTGTCTTTAGATTTACTGGCAATGGGAGAAATTAACTACTTAATGAGAGATGAAGAAGAAAGTGAAGTAATAAAAAAAGAAAAAAAGGAAGATTACTAATATTTTTTCCTCATTTCCTACAAAATTTAGTTATATGTGATCACCCTTCCAATCTGTCCCCTAGAGATTTCAAAATCAAAACTAAAATCCAAATCTCAAAGATAATTTTGTAAGTTTGTGAAAAACAAGTAGCTGCATAGTGAAAACTCAGACTACCACTCCTTTTGAAAGGTGGGGGCTGGGTTGTCTGACTGAAAGCTAATCAGATTAAACGCAGGACCTGATGAGGCTCAGAGGAGCAATGTGAAAGGCAGAGAAAGAAGCCTTTGCAACCTAATGGAGCACATTGAACTGGCCACTCTTCATATCATCAGAGGAGAACATTTAGCCTATTGCCCTTGATGTAACATCCACCAGCAGCAAAGAAATAGAATAGTTAGGGTTGGAAATGGCTATAAAGATCACCTCAGTACTGGGTAGGAACAAGTGTACTTCAGCAGAGAGAAAAGAAAATAAAGAATCATATGTACAGTTTTCTGTCTGAACCCTGTGCTTTTTCACTTCAGCGTATTCTGCAGTTTTACAAAATTCTTTTTCTAACCTTTTTCTGCGGGCAAGTTCTCTGTTGTGAGCCTGTACATTTGAATGGTAACAAACTCCAGGCTGGACAAATAGATGAGTAGGATAAGAGGTGTGACTGCCAGGGATGAGAGAGAGAAAGAAAGAGTTTGAGGCAACATGGTCCAAAGGATCCCTGGATCTGCCTGTCAAAAAGGATAGATCTGGGAATCCCATTTTGACTCTTGTAGATCTGAGGTTGGAGAGCCTGTAATGTGTGTGTGTGCATGCAAGACTGCTGTAAGACTTCAGTCAGACAAGCTGAGGGATAGGGAGAGAGGTCAGAGTGCCAGCCTCCAGTGCAGGACTACAAGTCAGAGGGCTGAGTTGAGGGGCTGAGAAACTGAAGATCAGCATCTAGGGGCCAGCTAAGGGGCAATCCTGTGTTACGTCTGTGTGTCAAACTTCAGTCCTGGTCAGATGGAGACAAAAAACAAAATTAGACACCCTGTGCTATTTACAATTACGTAAAAGCTGTTTGTGTTGTTGTGGGCCACAGTATGGGTCTCATCACTTCTCACTGTGCAATCTGTATGCTTTGACCACATGTGGACTGCACGGTGGGTGTGTGGGGGTGTGTGTGTGTGTACCTGAGCACCTCTTGGCAAAACACAACTTACCAAACTTCTACTGGCTGGACATGGAGACCTAGACCACTGGGAGTCTTGCTTCTGTGGGGATGGAACAAGAGGAGTTCTGAAGTCTGTCGGTGTCACCTACCTCTAACTGCTGTGTTACACAGCTTGGGTAGCAGCTGCTGCCTGGCTCACCCTGAAAAGCAGGGTGTGACAGACTGGACTTACTGTAATCTTTCCAGCTCAGTGAGGAAAAGAGATAAAGTATACGACAAATGATAAAACTTATTAGTAAGTTAGGACATAATGCTCTGTCTATTTAGGGCAGCTGTTTGATTAGATTTCCTTTGTGTTTTGTTTTTTGCATATGTTTTTTGTTTGTTGGGTTTTGTTTTTGTTTTTAAACATAACAATAGCATCATGTCTGTATAATACAAAGTATTTAACTTCTATGTCATAAGTTGTATTAGAATCACAGGATCTTTTGACTGAATGCAGCTTTTCTCTTTTTGTTGCTTTTGTTGTATTTGGAGATCTGGAGGTCAAGTAACATGAACAGGCATCAGTAAATATCTTTTTTTTAATATATAAGTATTCTGAATTTGTTTATTATTACTTCCTGCTTTTCATATTATAAATTTAAGTAAGCTAATGTTTAAGCTTCAGCTAAGTTTAAGACTGTGTATGCCTTAGAACTTTTTAACAAGACAGAATGCTAAAGCTTTGGACTCACAAGCTTTGGACTTCAGCTGACTTCAGAAGTCAATATTAGTGTTTGATATTTTACAGAGGCTTTTTGAATGCTTATTTAGAACAAGTTAATATAATTTTCCCATAAAGGGTACTGCAAAATGTTACTAATTGATGTGACATTTTTTAGGCTCTTAATTCTTTTTTTGAAGTGGTCACGGTATTCGCAAATTTCTTTTTTTGCTCAGTTGTGGGTTTTAGCATCCTAAATGATTAGAGATAAAACAATCAAAACTGTAAAATCAGGCTTTGTTAGACAGCTCCATTAAAGCTCTCTTCATGGGAAAATTATATTGAAGCTTATTTAATTTGAACAGTGTACAGAGTTGAGAAATGTATCTTTTAATCCACGAAATGTAATGCTGTTTAAAGATTACGTTTCAGAAGCGTGCTATAACTATAATGCAATGTTTTGTTAGAACTTGTTTTCAGAAGATTTCAGTTTGAAAAACATCAACATTTCTTAAACTTGGATGCACAAAACTAGTCTCTCAAGTGTATGTTAGACACACACAGCTTGATTATGAAAAATACTTCATGGTTAAATCTTCGGATTGTGCATCAATTATTTTTGAAGATAAATAACCCATTTGAAGGAGTTTTTAGATGCTATGCTAGATTGTTCATTGCTGGATGAGCTAGACCGCTACATGCTGTTCTGAGGACAGGCTCTTGAGACAAATTCATTTGTAGCTACAACCAGTCTGCAGTACGTGTTCTTCCCCAGAAAACTTCTTAGAATTCCTACACAGACATTACACATTTTCTAATATTCAAAATAACAAACAAAAGTTATTACAAAATACCAAATATATAAAAGTATATATATAGCAAGACAGGCTTGGTTAGTCTGATGGCAAAGAAAAACTTAAAAATAGCTTGTGGATTTTTTTAACTTAGTGAATTTAACCAATGTTATCTGAACATATTTACTTACCATATGTGTGGACTGGCTGGGGTGGTTGTCTCTGAAATTTTATTTTACAGCTAGAATGTAGTTCATGCTCCTTGCACTCTTTGTAACTTCTAATATATTTGGCAATTCTTGAAATATTTGATGCTGCAGATACGACTTGTCATTTCAATAGATGGACAGATTGAATCTGTCAGACTGGTGGAATTTGCAGTAAATTCACTGCAGTGAATTCACTGCACCAAAAGTGAAAAATTTTATTATCTTAAATAGCTGAACCTAAGTCATTGCTTTTCATCAACATATTATCTGGCATTTAAGTACAAAAAAGGAAAGTTTATTTGTAAATAGTCTGCATAGAAGATTCAGTTAGAATATTTACATTACTATAAATCAAATTTTGAGTACTTCTGAGAGCAGAAGTATTTTCAATCAAAATTGAGCACTTTAAAAATGTTTGGCTGTAACTATAGTCTTGAGAAAAATATGTTAAATATATGTGCTCCACAGAAAAATAAAGATTTTAGGAAGTAAAAAAACCCACTTTTTTTTTCCTTTATTCCACTTATTTGGAAAATAGAATGCTGACTATTTCTAATAAGACTAATCAGAGACCCTCACAACAGCATCTGTTACTCAAAATTGAAACACACCAGTGTATCTACTAAAGGTTTAGTACTTTGTTAAACACAATATTTTAGGTATATAATTGTCCTTTTCTGTCACTGTCTTATCTAAAATATGCTAACCACATATTTTTTACAATAACATAGACTACAGTATGACTGGGGGTTTTTTTCTGAGTTTTATTACAATAAGTGATTGCTTTATGTAGATAGACCTTTCTTCTTGGTACTGAATTTTGTTGGGCTTTGTAGCTTGCTCCTATTTGACTGAGGACTCCTGTTTGTGAGGGCAAACATATTTCAGTGCCTGTTTTGCTATGTTTAACCTAATAGTTAACTTTATTATTGTGCCTGTATGAATACTAACACTGTAACAAAAATAATTTTAATAATCCTGTGAAGCAGACCACATAAACCAAGAACACATATTTTCATCGAAGGCCTGTGCTAATTTTTTATTAAGAGGTACATTAAATATTGATATATCCAACCTCTGATTGAACCTTCAGAGTTGTCACATATAGGGGTAGCTGAAGATTTATTATGCAATATAAAATTAGGTGTATACAATAAGTTTCATTATAAATGACCTTTGGAAAATGGAGATTGCCACAGAGAGTAGGTCCTTTTTTTGCACAGCAGTAAAGGGATTCAAAAAAGCAAATATGAAAACAAAGAAGCTGGAAATCCTAAAATGAAAAATATTCTCAAAGAAAATCCAAAATTATTTCCTGATGAGAAAACATATTCTGGAAAGTGTGCCTTCCAGTGATGGAAAATCAAACTATGGTAGATGATAGAGAAACATATTTTAACAACACTTCTTTGGTATGTTACAGGTAGGGATACTACAAAATGATGAGATAATAACTCTTAACAACTCAGATATTTATAATATATCAAGAAATGCTTGTAAAGGTTTATTAAAAAGCTCACTACAAAAAGATTTCTCTTCTGTATATGATGTATAAGTTAATGGAACAGTGAGGTACCTTGGTAGAAGCAAATATGTATTAAGTAGTAAGGATATAAAATGATGGAAAGGTTAACTTATTTGTAGCATGTTTAGAATATTACTTATCTTTGTCTTTTCTGTTAATTTAAATACACAGCTGAAAGACCAAAAGATAATTGTTCATCAGCTTAGGCAGCCTTCAGCAGACAATCAGAATGTGCTTACAGCTAAAGAAACTCACTGGTGCAATGCCTTTTTCACTTTTAAGTCTGATTTCACAGAAGTTGAGAGGAGGGTGTGTTAAAGCTTTAATACAGCTCAGCCACAGCACAGGAGTGACAAAATAGCTCATAAAAAACTTTCAGATACAAATGCAAAGTATTTTGAAAAAGATGCTGTGAAGCAGAAATAATTTTTGATTTTATTTATCTTTTGACTGTTCATTAATTACACTGGAGTACATTTATATCTGGTGGAAAAAAAAAATCTCTGAGTAAAACCACAACTTTTTTTTTTTCCTGATAAGTTCACTGTAAAAATTCCATATTAATTTTACGAATTATTGCTTAGAATTATAAAGGAAGAGATGGCATTGTGTAGCTCATGTTTGTACTGAGTAAAATTAATTGACTTGGCTGTAGACTTTGTTTACTTTTGAAGCATAGACAATGTGGCAGTATGTGAGAATGGTGTATTGCTCTCCTTTTAAAATCAAACTTGTTTTTAAATAGATCAACAAAGTAACCAGACTTTTATTACAATACATTTAGAATAATTTATTTATAGCAGAGTATATAAAATTAAAAATATGATTAAAACTGTCAAACTATTGTCAAACAAAATAGAGTTGGTAGGAGTTCCTTTTCTTCTGTAAGTGGAATTGGTAATGTCTTCACAGTAAGAAATGAGCAACTGATGTATCACTGGAATTGTGGGTGGTGCTGTCTACAGTCTTTGATAATTTTATGCCCAAGACTTCCACCACACCATGACAAGATAATGGCAGATGTTTAAAATGGTGAGTAATATAATGCACTACTGCTACCTGTGGTGCATTTGGTTAAGACAGAGAAACTTCTCTGGAAGGTTGTAATTTTTTTTTTTAATTTAATAAAAAATAAAAAGTGCAACTATTTGTTGCATTCTGGAAACTGGATAGACAGAATAAGTGTTCTAAACACTAAAGAAAAAAATTTAATTTAGGTACCAATATTAATAGAAACTACAATATTAATAGAAACTAGAAAATTAGGAAAAAAGTATAGTTTAATAAATAAAACCCACAGAGCCTAGGATCATTGAACTGATGTACATTTGCCTTCAGTACATGTAGTATGCATAGACTACACCATCCAAGGTTATGAACTTCTGGGGAACGGCTTCACTGAGGAAACAGGGAAAAGGAGTACACCTGAGTGCACACCTCCTCAGGGTGATTCTTGACTCAGATTGGTTTTGTCTGCGTGCAGTGTGTATGTAGTATAACCTAGATCATAATGTCTCCAAATTTTCAATTTCTGTAAAGACTGAAAACTGTGAAAAATGTAAATTCATTAACTTTAGTTTTAAGCTGGTCACTTCAGAACTTAATTTTTTTTTATAGCTGATGAAAATATTCTGGTTTGTGGTGTGGTGGCTTGGTTTGGTTTAGTTTGGTTTCGGTTTTTTTAAAACGTTTGGAACATTTCTATAGTGTTGAATTACGAGACCTGCAGCTACACATAAGCATCCAGAACAACAATTTCTTGTCTTACAGATGGGTTCTAGATACACATTGACAGAAATTTAATGGCTTAACTGAATCATGGTAACAGGTACCACTGTCAATGGCAGCACTTTCAACAGTATGCTCTACTTTACATTTGGAATAGAGCAGTCATTTCAGTTCTTTCTAAATGTTCTGCTGTATTAACAAGAAGTGATAACACTCTTGGATATATGAGGAACACCTACTGTCCTCTTTCTCTCAGGCAAATCTGTTTTACTCTATGGTCAGTTAAATATTTAAGTGGCATCAAAACACTTTTTCCCATTTTAAAATGTACAACAGATCAGGTTAAAAGAAATAAGAGATACCAATTGTGACAACTCTCTGCCTTATAAGTGAGAGTGTAGTGTCACGAATTGCTCTTTCCTTCAATATCCTGCCACATGCCAAGTAATGTTTTCTCGTCTGTTTTTTTTGTTTGTTTGTTTGTTTTCTTTTTCTTTTTCTTTTCTTTTGGTATGGTCTGTGTAGCAGCAGTCAAGGAGAGTGCTAGGAAACAATCCTTTCAAAATATGATGCAAGAATCACAGATTGGGTAAGGTTGGAAAGGACCACAGTGGGTTATCTGGTCCAGCCTCCCTGCTCAGGCATGGTTATCCCAGTGCATGATCACCTGCACAGTAAAGAAGCTCTTCCTCATACTCTCGTGAAACTTCTGTGCCTCAGTTTCTGCCATTCTCTCTTGTCCTACTGCTTGAATCACTGGGCAGAGTTTGGCTCCATCTTCTTGGCATCCCCACATTAGATGCTTATAGACATTGGTGAAGTCCCCTCTCAGTTGTCTCATTCTAATTGTTTTGTAAATTTGATTGCTATATGAATTGTACATGTAACATCCTACAGGTATCATAAATAAAGGTACATTACTGCATGTAACAATACAGGAGTCTGAATGATGCACAGCTTGTGGACTATTATCTTCTGCATTTCAAAGATTGATTCATGGTTTTCTTCTAGTGTTGCAGAACTTTGTCTTTTGGCTATGAAATATTAATTTGTTGGTAAAGGAATTAATATCCTGTGATACAGTCACTCAAGTGAGATCTTTCTATTCTTGTTTTGAAATAGGAAGGTTTTGTTCTGTCTCCTTACTTTTGTTTTTTATTCCTCTTATGTACTTGTATAAATAAATGGGGAATCAAAGATAGAGTGGCTGCACGGATCTATATACAGGACAAAAGTTCCCTATATATTTGTGGGGAGAAAATGACCTCATCTCTCCAGTGGAGCTGAAATGTCATTGCCAAGTTCTAATACAACTGTAGTCACAGATCTACATTCATATACTTTTCTCAGCAGGGTCCCATCTTCCTACCAGGACAAAATGGAATATCCTTGTCCTTCCATGAGTAGAAAAATAAGCAAATAATTTTGAGGGTATTAGGACGGCAAAGCATGTTACAAAATTCACTTGCTCCACAACGGACTGGACTTCTGTATCCTCATCAAAAAGAAAATGGCAGCTATAATTCCTTGCTTTGATATAGTCTTTCTCCTATGTCTTTTTTTTTTTTTTTTTTTACCCATGCTCCTACATCTGTTTAAAATCTTCCATCATAAATGTTATGGCTATATTGGAGACATATTGGAGACAAAATGGATGTGTGTGAAGAATAATATCAGAAATGCCCACACCTCTTTAATACTGCATCTGTTCCTGGACTTTTCAATTTACTCTTTTTGGGCTCTTTGTTTTAGAAGGAAGAAGAGAATGATGAAAGTCTGTCTCAGTTTCAGTTAGCTAATTTAGTAACTAGGATGAAGAGGAGCTTATAATTTTGAAGTTTTCCTTTTTCTTTCAGATTTTTCCTTTCCTTATGAAGTGTTAAAATTCTTTGGCAAAATTACCACAAAATTGCTTTAATGGCAGCTATAATCCCTCAACACCAAGATTCTGGAAAAACTCCTTATGGATTTGGGATTTAGTCTTCTTTTACTTTTTGTATCTATTTCAGAATCCTTGAAAAAAAGATGAGAAAATAGAATGGAAACTACCTCACTGTGGCATCCTACAGTCTTTTTTTAACTTTCTTAGGAAGTTATACAGCAGACCACCATTTATTACTCTCAGATGTGTTGATTTGGGCTGTTATATTTTTAAGAAAAGTGATCATTGTCATTTACAGATATTTTAATTAGCTCTCCTCAAAGATTCTTCAACAGTTAATAATCTCTTGAAGGATTCTATTCTGATTGATTTATGTGTTAATCTATTTTGTAAAACTCTTGAGTTTTATTGGTTTGGGGTTTTTTTTTGTAAGAAAAAAAAAAATTGAATATGCTGATTAACTCAATAGAGGGGAAGCTGCTCCATCAGGTGTCCCCAGACCTAGGCAGCAACAAGACTGAACACATATTTGCAATAGGCACTGGAGCACATGTACACACTGTGCATACACACACAGAAGTGGCTGGCCACACAGATCAATGAAGGCAGAAAACACTGTGCTCACTCAAACACAACACCAAATACCTTATCTTGTTTCTCTCTCTGACTCGCCAGGACCAAAGACAATTAGTGGCAAATATATATATATATGAATACACACATATATATATATATAGTGTGGATCCTCCTTAACAGGATCTTACACATTGCCTGTGCAATCATGGTATGAGTGGAAATGTGCTCTATCATACAGTCTTATACAACTCTTGTCTTTTTACAAAATGTCTAAATGGTATGTTAATTCCTTGCTCCTGCTAAACAAAAGGATATATGACGTGGAATATGGGTTCCTATAAAATACAACACTTCTTTCAGTGCTGCACTTATTGTGCTGATTAGTTTTGCTGTTTGCTCGTTTGTTTAACTTTAGAAAGAGGAGCTGACTGGGTATGGACTTCAAAAGGAGCTTTTTTATCTGTTAGTCAAGTTAAGGATGGCAACATTCTTAAACTGTTTTGAAAAGTTCAGTCTGCAATTTGAGGTGTCCAGGGGCATATATTTTACATACACAACCTCCATGTTAATATTTGTGTGTTGATTTCTGATGGG
The DNA here is from genome assembly GCA_017589585.1 of Phylloscopus whistleri. Classification (NCBI taxonomy): domain Eukaryota; kingdom Metazoa; phylum Chordata; class Aves; order Passeriformes; family Phylloscopidae; genus Phylloscopus; species Phylloscopus whistleri. Next base: position 4,244,537 of record JADMLD010000757.1, read on the forward strand.
ATCATTAATAGTCCAAGTTTATACATGGAGTTTGAATTATTTGTTTTTTTCCAATATCTCTCTTTTCAGAAAGCATATCAGTCTCTGAAGCAAGCACAGATTCTGTTGACACATCTTTGTCTCGGCAAATATACAACAATTGAATCAGTACTTTCGTAGAGAATGGAGATTATTATAATGAATTTTGTGGCACGTTGTTTCCTAGTTCCTGGAAGAATCTGTTTTATTTGTTCTTTAACCACCAGCAAAATAGCCCCCATTCTTCTCAGGACCAACAGTCTATATATCTCTAATATTCCATGCTCATCTTTGCTTTGGTTGTCTCCAAGTATGATTACACTCAGTGTGCTTTCTCACCTAGTAGCAGATCGCCGTTTTCCACACGGTTTGATTTCTCAGCTGTGATGATGAAATCAGCTCAATGTTTACAAGAAGTACTCCTTCACTTACTGTGGCTTCATAGAAAAATGATGTCTTGAGTGTATGTAGTGGAATGGCAAGGTTATTTAGACATCTTTGTTGCGTGTGGGCCTTGGATTCAGGAGGAAGAGAAATTTTATTTCAATATTTTAGAGCCCCATCTTTGCATTCCAGGCAAAATGTTCTAATTTTATACCCTAAATTGTCACATATAATCAATGACAGGTAACAAATAACCCTTTACAAAATCACTGTTGGTGTAGAGTTCATTAACAAACTGACAGTGGGAGTTCTGCTCCACAGTGTTTTTGGTGATCTTGATAGATCTACCTGCTTTCCAGCATGAAGTGAAGGCATTCGTTGTGCTTCCATTTGCATGAGCATGTGAGCTTTTTTGGGAGGACATCCCTTATTCCATCATCCTATTGGTGTATGTATTTCTGCTGAGATGAGACATTCTGGTTAAGACAAAAGAGTGATCTGACACCTTTGCTGTGGCTGACATAACACCCTGTAATTGCAGTTGTACTTTGATTTCAGTTCTCCTTCTAAGTGTTTCAGGGTTTCTATGATTTTATTTCTGTGGCTGAAATAAAACTGAAACAATGACAAATCACTCTAAACAAGGAAGCATGGCTTCGGGTGTTTATTTCTGCAATCACTGCAGTGGAAAGTCTTCTCAGATCTCTAGTGATAGGACATATTTATGGATATGAGTATACCCTTTCAGTTGAAGACTTGAAACTACTAGTAAGTAACATCTTTACCCTTGTTTACCAGGATTAATTTCTTGTAACTTGTTCAGTTGTATAATTCTGTTAAATTGATTCTAACCCTGTTTCACCTATCTGTGGGATTTTGGCATTGACCTCAAGTACATACCAGGAACTCATCTTGAACTTAGGTTATGTTTTGGCTACTCTTACTTCATAATAACTGTAAGATATATGTATATACATAAGGACACTGACATAAGGTCTTTTCTGAAAGAAACTTCTACTGTGAACTGAGGTCCAAGAGTTAAACTTCTGGAGTCTGAATACTTAAAATGTACACTATTAATATTAAATATATTTTTAATTTTGTGGTTTAGCTCTGGAGAATTAAGGTTTTTCCAAAAGTTACACTGATAAATGCAAAACAATTACCACATTTCCCGCATTTTTGTTTAGTTTCACCATATTTCTTAAGTGATGACAATAAGTATGTCAAATATTTCCAGGGTGGAGTAAGCCACTTTCCCTTTACCTAAGGCGTTCAAAGAGGACATACGTGCAAAGAGAGTGAGTTAATTTTGTAAGTCATTGATGACAGCATAACCACTGAGTAGCATAACAAAACAGAGCAACAAGTCAATTATATGTTGTCATCACTAATGTGTGAAAATACATTCTTAATTCTCCCTGCTCCACCAGGACCATGTTCTTATTTACAGCACAGAAGATTTACTCTATAATTCAATTTGTCACTTCAGGGAATTTGTTGGAAAAAAGTAAACAGAGACAGACATTTGACATTGTCCAGAATGTGAAATAGACCTTTTCTTTTTTTTTTCATTTTACAGGGGCAAACCTTCTGTATGTACATTTTAAAACCAGAGTGGATAACAATTTGAGGTGATCTAGAGACAAGGAAAACAAGACTTTTTAGTTCCGTTTCAGCTGATTTTCAGTTTCTGTCATCAAGAAATTGGAAGCTAGTGGTACCCACAAATGAAGGAAGTTTACGAGGAGCAAACTGTAATTATATTAAATATTTATAGTGTGGTGACTGGATGGCTACCACTGGTTATGCAATACAGAACTCTAAACCTTTGAGTGACCAGTTCCAGTCTGACCTGAGGCTGTTATGACTGAAGGCTGCTGCCACGTGACAGTTTATCGGTGGCATGTGTGAAATGTGTGGCGGCTCTTACTCTAACTTCAGGAGACTAGGCAGTGATCCCTTGTGGGCCAGGATTGAATCATGTCAGCAGGAGAGTGCTGGGAACATTGCTTTGAAGCAGCTATGCTTTTAGTCCCCTGAGTCAGACACATGAGAATCTGCATGCAATACTTTTCTTTTCTTTACTTGTATATGACAGAGTGAATCTACACGTGTTACTGCTCTAAAATTTATTAACATCACATATACACTTGGTACTCTTTCTTCACAGATATGATTTTATTTAGTTTTAAATTCTGTATATTTACATGCTAGGTAATATGTATGGAGATATGAATTTTGGTGGCTGAAGAAACCTATATCCAGCAATAAATAGCAAGAATATATCTAGATTAAAAAAGAAATATCTATTAAAAAGGAAAATGAAAAGAAAACATTTTGAATATAATTTTTATTTGCTGGTTAAGTCATAGTAAAAGAGTCAAATTTTTTAAAGTTTACTGTAGGAAGTATTGAAATACTTTGTGAGTTTTAACCATTTTATGTAAACCATTCCTTATCATCAAAGGGTTATCTTCTGACATTGCACAGGGATAGAACTATACAGTAAATAATGAATTGTGGGATGCAGCCAGGCTTGCAGAAAATAACTATTTGAGG
>JADMLD010000757.1:4250000-4362500 GCA_017589585.1 Phylloscopus whistleri
TTTTATGATGAAACTATCAAGAAGTGATATATTCTGTAATAATAGTAAGATATAACAGGTGCACATCTCTAAAAGTATTTAGAAAATATATTATTTTAATTGTACTAAAACAAATTGAAAGTGATATCAGAACAGTTTATTGCATATTGATTCAATATTTGACTATTTTACCATTTCAAGGTTGCTTTTTTTCCCCCTAAGACAAAATAATGCATACATTAAAATTAAATTAAATCATTCTGCAAAACGGATGAATACTAAAAAAACATAGGTTCTCATTTTCTTTGGGGACATTGAATAATGATACTTTCACTCTTCATATTTATGAATTACAGTATAGTATACACAGTGGCAGCATATGGAGGTTGAATCATTTTCTGCACAGCTGTGCCCTGATATTGCTGTCGACAACTATGTATCGTAAAAAAAAAAAAAAAAAAAGAAAAAAAAAGAGTAGTATTCCAATTCTTAAGGCTATTCTGAATATATTTTCTATGTGTTTTTATTGAAAAGTGTATATTATGTGGGTTTTTTTCATATGCCATATAGGCTGAATGTGTGTGAAGCACCATTTAGAGAAATGTAGTTCATCATATCTTTTAAGTAAAATTACATTGAAGAAGGAAATATTTTATATGTAAAATCCAGCTAACAGGAACATCCGTGCTCCTATCATCCTTCATATTCCACCAGAGGAAATACATGAGACATGGGCGAATATGTGTCTGTTCAATGTTTCACCAACTCAGGTTGGTGAAAATCATAAACATAATGTATGCTCATTCTGGCCTGCCTAATATTTTTCTGAGCCTTTGTGAAGATGCCTGCTGTAAATTTTTCTGTCCCATGAGGCCATGAGCTGAATTAATTTTGTGTTTGGCGCATTCTCACAAGTTATAAGTTGGTAGACACCAGATGGTGCTAGGGAGACAAATGTCAAAAATCTGTACAAACTTAAGTCAAACAGAAGCTAAAAATGTCTGAGGTTGTGCAGTTGAGTATGTGTCTGCTATTGGATAGGCAGATCTTTCTTTCGTCATAACAATTAATATCCTGGCAAGGGTATTTTTTCAGGCTGTTTCTCTCTCCTTGATGCAACTTGAATGATTCCATTTTCAATTTCCATTATTCTTTAGCTAGGTAAGTAAAAACAAGGAGAAAAATAATAAATGTGTCACTACGGTTCATTATTTGTTTCCATCACGTCTTTGAATTTTAAGCTCTACCTAGATGAGGTAGGAAAAGCAAGTTGCTCTTCTGTAGGCTACATGGCATGTATAACAACAAATACATGTAGAAGTTGTAAAAATTTTCGTAAAAGATTTCTATCAATGAATATATTAAATTACTTTTATGACAGTGAAGGGTAATGAAAAGATTGATATATCTTTTGAGGAAAAAATATTAAAGAAGCAAAATCACTGGATATCTAGCTTCTTATAAGACTACTTTGAAAATGTCAAATCTGCAGCATTTATACTCTGGAGTTTTGAGCATCTTACATAAGTCAGAAGAAATTTCTCAGTAGCTTGCACTATAGTAGTTGTGCATTATATGCAGTCCAATAGTATGGTACCCTTATGTCAAGAAAAATATTTCATCTCACTTCTTGTACAGAATAATCCCTCTGAAATAAACATAACCTGAAACGTAACACAGGTTGATTGGACAAGCTTGGGTATTTTTTTCTAATTCCTATGCCACATCATCCAAGCTATTGGATTTCCTTTCTTTGTTGAGAATATGAAACTTTCCACACAGTGGTATATGCAGCCATTTGCACTGGAGGACTTTTTTGCCTGTAGTATACGATTACATTTAGAACTGGACTTGGTAGTTCTTGTAGACTCTTTGCAATTTGGGTTTTCTGATACTAGGTACAATGATACCTTTGATTTGTAGTAAAATAAATATTTTTGGCTGAAATTAAGGGAACTGTGTAAGGAAAATTGACTCAATTGTTTTTATTGGTTTCTTGGTTTTTTCTTTGTGTGTGTGTATATTCCCTAAAAACCTGTGCATTCAGAGGAGAACATTTTATGGAGACGAGCTTTCATGAAGATGAAGTCAGCTTTCTTGTATCTCTTTGTTAGTTTTCTTGTTTGCTACCCAGGATCTTGTATGTCTGGCAGAAAAACAGTTATCAGGAAAATTTATGATGTAGATGTTGGTTTCTAGTATCTAGTTTTGATTATAATCAAAATTATATTTATTGTACCTATCACCTGCTTCCAGAAGAGTAGTTTCTATATACCAAGAGAGTCCAGGTATTGTGACCTGTTTTGGGATCCTCATATCACAGAGTGGATTAAATAATACTGTACCATCTTCAATTTGGTTGCAGCCCATGAACTTTCTTTCTTTCTTTAAGGCTAGACATCTAAATTTAATTACATTATTTGTGGAATGTCTGTCAGTGTTGGGAATGTCAGTAGGTAGCCATACATTCTGGACGTTGGAGAGCTGATATCTCAGCATATGGGCTTAATTTAAACAGACACTCAAGTAACTGTGTTTTACATTTACAAACAGCCAGTACCTGAGAACAGTCTCCTGTACAGGGAATTCTTGTATAAGTGACAGGAAGCTGTACGTACAAGTCATCCTTGTTTTGCTCTATTAAAAAGTCAGCACTTTATAATGGAAACCACATGGTGCTATGGTTGTTTTTGTTATCTTATGCACAGAAAAGAGCTGCAGTATGTGCTGAGAAATGTGAACTCCTTCTGCTAGTATATCTGACAACAAGGAGACCATATCTTTAAAAAAAATTAATCACATAGAATAAATGAATGTCAATATTATAGGAAAATTCAACTTGGAAGGGACCTCAGAATGTCTCAAAACAGACTTAGTTACGACATCAGTGAGTTGTGCAGGGCTTTGCTCAGCCTCATATAACCACTTTCAGCACCTGATCTCCTGATCCAGGTTCTCCATTCTAAAGCTGCCTCCTTTCAAGTAATGTCTGTTGTCTTGTGCAAAAAAGCCCGACTCCATCTTAAAAACCTCCTTCTAGTTATTGCACCCCAAAACTCTGCTGTTGATTAACATATAAAAGAGGGAAGATCCCAGTACAGAATCCCATTGTACTCAACTCTTTACTGGCCTCTAGTTAGAGGATGACCCACTAACCACTACCTTACAACCCAAAAATTCAGCCAGATTTATACTTTTATCTTGCTGTACAACTATCCTTGCCACAATGACTTAACCCAGATTTTGTGCGAAGCAGCATTGAAAGCTTTGCTAAAGTTGATGCAAGTTACGTCTTTGTTATTATACAAGGATTGCTTAAGGGAATTGCAAAAATTCTTTGCTGCACATTTAATCACAACTATGAAAAGAGAAACTACTTCTAGACAAATATTTAGACTTTGACAATTCAGAGTTTGTTATTTAAAGTGGACACTGAAGATTAATGTTGAATGTGGAAGACTTCTGAAGGAGACAACTGAAGGGAAAAGGCCTTGTGTGAATAATATATGCAATTTAAATACTTTTAGAATTTTTTGAATTCATGCTGGTGGGATTTATCTCTAAATTCACTTCTAAATTTGGGAGACTATGTGTAATTATCAACACATGAGGAATGTATTTGTGCTTCTATAAAGAGACAAAATATTTAATGGAAATTAGACTGCTTTTTTCTTGATCTTAAGTAGATATTTTGGTCAACTGAATACATAGAAGTTCAGAACATTCCAGTTTAGTTTACTGCCTAGGTGTCCAACGAATATGAAGCTTAGACATCTAATACATATCATTAGTAATGTAAGAAGAATAAAGTCAAATGCATATTGAAATAAGTGCTAAAAATATTTCCCTAGGATCAAACTAAATGTTTTAGGAATAATATTTTAATTATGGAGGATGCAAAATATTTTTATACTGACGCTCTTGTCAAGGTACTGAAAACCTTTATGTGTGCATTGCCAAACAAATAATGGACACTTTATTATCTCTTCCTTATATTTCCTTTTTTTTGCTTCCTCATTTAGTTGAACAACTTTTTGAGCTTTCCATTGGATTAAAAACTGCAATGCACAACACACCAATATGAGGGTAGATGATGCTTGTGGACATGTTTTAGCATTGATGAAATGCTAAAAAATATTGATTTGTTGTATTTTAAAATGATTTGGGAATTTTATTTACCAAAAAGATTTTATTAGGACCAAATAAATTTTACTGTTAATCACGTAATAATTAAAGATCCATATAACTGCTGGGCATGATTTGTAAGCTTATGATTCCAGTAAAAAATGGTGGTTCCCAAAGCCACATTAGAAAGATGAAGGATTGCATGAATCAAAGATTCATAAACCTAGTTATGGAGTGTCATCAGAAAATTAAGGACAGAATAAAAGATTATCTGTGATGGTTCAGAAGAAAAAGCAATGAAAGGAAGGGCAAACAGGACTATATCAAATTCATCATTTGTAGTTATGTGATGTGGGCTTATCTCTGCATCTGCTTACTGTAGAGTAAGCACTACAGTTCTGCCTACCAAAATTAAAGAACAAAGTCTCATAATATTGGCAAAAAAGTACTTCAGTTTGGGTATGCACTCACCAAAGGGTTATTCTCAGTTATGTGGATTTTTTTGTTTGGTCCGCTTTGCTTTGCTTTTTTGTTTTTTATTTAAGCACTGGAATACTCTTGAGTTAGTTGAAATCTAATGCTAATTACTTCAGTGAAATAAATACCATAATTTATAACATAAATTATGATCATAACATGGAAAAGATAATAAAAATGTATAGAATATATGTAGGGGTTTTTTTCTGAGCATTTTTTAAAATCACATGATTATGAGCAAATAATTGTTATTTTGCCCACAATTGGATGCAGATTTTAAAATTTCTTCTGGGTATTTGTATAAAATATTCATATATTTATAAAGCCATAGTATTTTAAAGATATATAAAAAAGAAATCTTTATTTATGCTCACTGATTTTCTGAATCACAACAGTACCCAAAAATCTGCAAATGTCCTAAAATAATTTTAATAGTTTTCCAAAGTTTATTTACTATTTTAGATCTGTATCATAAAGATGAGAGATACTCTTTAAAAAAGCTTTTCTCATGGTTGTACTAAACATTTGGAAAGTTTACACATGGCTTTATTTGACTACTTCTGATAGCTTATATTAAATTGAAAAAAAGGAAACCAAAATCCATGAAATTCCTGAATAATCCATCATGAAGTTCTGACACAAGTAGAGTTAATTGCTTAACATTTATTATAAATATTTAATGTTGCTCCTTATGCTATGTTTACATGGATTTGATCTGTAATTTTACCTTGTGTTTTTATGTTATGGTTTGTCCCTTTTATATGATTTTCTTATTGTGTTAAATGTGACATTCCTTTACTGAGCTGTACTGTCTTTGAAAAACAAAAGTTCAAAGCTGCATGCTTAAGGTGAATACTGAATCATTCTTGTGGAGAGAAATTATGGTATATTTAATAGCAATCAATTTTTTCTTATTTCTAAAGGGCTATACAAAGGTAACATAATTTGCCTTGCAAAAATAAGATATGAATAAAACCTGATGATGATTGTAATTTAGGAGGTGAACTAAGAAAGTTTAAAGTACAAATTTGACAGAGGAGAACTGAAATCATGAAAATATGTAATGCTATTAACAAGAAATGTCATGTAAAATGTATTTTGCTTAAAAGGTGTTCTGCAGCTGTGGTTTGTTGACTATGCACATATTAATTTATCCAAACCTCATTATTCTTTTAAGGTAGTCACATTTTCCAACACAAACTTGCCCTCTATGTTTCACTGATTTTCTTTCTTCCTTAATTCCAGTCAGGAGAATTTCTTATTTATCTGAGCATGTGATAGTTGTTAATCACAGGACGGGTTATCAGCATGTGTGAGTTTCCTACATCTTTCAACTTTTTTTACCAAGGACTCTGTCCTTTCTGAGTTGTATACATTTACTGACAAATCTCTTCACTGCCCTTGACTTTCACAGAACTTGTACACTGAAGTTTTAATAGCTTTGCATCTATTTTCAAAAGCCTTTAAAACACCACAGTCTACTGATAGAAGTTGTCAGATTTGTTTCAGTGGCATTTGGGCCTAACTGGGCAAAGAGATGGAAAATCTATAATTAACATTATACCTGAGTGTGTGCTGCATAGTTTTGTAATAATGTCTACTTTATCTTCTTCCCTTTTCAAGAGAGAGGAGGGTGAAATATCATCTCTATTACCCAAAGACAGGATTAATCAATTAGTCATACACAAATATCTGTGAACAGATGGGATGCATCTGAGACTGTTGATGGAGCTGGCTGATATCATTGCAAGGCTGTTGTCTAACCTCTTCAAAAGGTCATGAATTTTAGAGGAGGTTCTCAATGACAGGAAAAACAAACAAAAAAATAGTCAGAATTATAGTGAAAAATGTCAAGAGGAAGATCCAGGGGACTAGGAGCTGGTCTGCCTCACCTCAGTGACTGTATAGGTGATAGAGTAAATCCTCTTAGAAATCATTTTCAGAAGCATGAAGGACAAAAAGGTATTTGGGAGCAACCAACATAGATTTAGCATGCACAAACCATCACAGACCAACTTTCTATGATGAGATGAGAGGAGATGAGATGAGTAGTGGTGCAGTAGACAAAAGGAAGGTCAGTGGGTGGTGTATGTCTTTATTTTAACAAGGCCTTTTGCACATTGTTATAAAGTCTCATTATCATGAAACTGGTGACATACATGCTGGATAAATGGATAATGAGTTAGATGGAAAATGGATGGGACTGCTAAGCCAAAAGAGTTGTGACAGGAACCTCATAAAGTTCAACAGAAGCGAATGCAAAGTCCTGTGCCAGGGCGGGAATAATCTCATGCAACAGTAGAGGCTAGTGGCACCAGCTGGCTGAAGACAAGAGCTTTGAAAAGCTTGTGGATATCAAGTTGAACATGATTCAGTAACAAGGTCAACTGCATTCTGAGCTCTATTACTAAGAATGCTGTCAGCAGCAGGGGCATCATTCTTCCACCCTCGTTTGGCACTTCTGAGAGTGCATTTGAAGTGCTTGGCTCCCTGTTTCCAGAAAGACATTAGGATACTCAAGTGAATAGAATAGGGGGTGAGCAAGATGGCCAAAGACCTGTAGCACATGATGGATGAGGACAGGCTGAGGAAATGAGGTTTGTTTTGCTTTGACAAGAAAAGTCTCAAGAGAGTCCTTGCTCCTTTCTGCAACTAACTGAATGGATGGAGCCAGACTCTTGCCAGAAGTGTGCAGCTGTGGGATGTGAGGCAATGGGCACAAGCATGGGGGAACATGGGAAGCAACAACTAGACATAGGGAAAAACTGGTTCTGCCATTAAGACTTTCAAGTCCTGAAACTGGTTGCCCTTAGAGCTTGTGGCATGTCCATCCTCATAGGTGTCTGAGACTTGACTGGACACAGCTGTGTTTAACCCACTGTAGTTAGAACTTCTTTAAGAACAGGGTCATATGTCCCAACCTAAAGTATTCCATGATTCCATTAAATTTTGAACGTGGCTCTGGTTACTAACACTTTCTATTATAGGAATTCTTTAAACAAAAATCTTTAACAAGACAGGTAATTTAGGCTGGAAACTGGAGCTGTCAAGGTAATTGAGATATCATACACCAAAGGACACATCAGCTTGCCAACTTTGTAGAACTATAAAAACTGAGCAGACTGTAGCATGCACTAGTGGATAGTGGGAAACTATGATTTATACCAACCACATTCAAGCTGAGGTGAACACTTCTTCCAAAATAGGCATGTTCAATTAGTTAAATTTCTTTGCCTCTATCTAACATTCACTTCTTTGCCTTTGAAAGTACTTCAGCCTTTGGCTTTAGCTGGAGTCACAATGCTCCTCCGTAATTTATCCAGAGCTCTACGTGCCGGTTCAAAGGCACACACCAGTCAATATGTTGAAAGCGTTATCATAATTCTGTATGCATCCTCATTCCATCTTACCTGTCTACACATTCTCTCAGCCATAGAAAACAGTAGGGATACTATTTATAGGCAGCAAAGGATTACCAGTTATAGAGTATTGAAAGGAGAAACATGTCTTTCCATTTCCTTGGTCTATACCATGCCATATTTTACTGTCTGTAGAAAAGGAGACAAGGTTGGCTAGTTCTGCACATCCTGACTCCAAACACATTTACCATGCACACCTCATATGGTGAATTATAATTTAACCACACCAATTACCATATACCTGGCATCCAATGTCAACTCTTCCTCCATGTCCACTTGCTGCTTCCCCATAAAGCTTCTGTTCTAGTAGAAGATGGGGAAACAGCAATTATTTATTTTTTTCGCTTAACAAGAAAAACCTGTTCACCCAGCTACTCACTGTGTTCCAGTGAGATCAGGCTCTTGCCACATCACTTTCCAAGAAACAAGTTTACCCTTCTGTAGATCCTGAAATACTGGCTACATATCTATAAACGCAGTTATTCCTTCCATCAACATGATATAAGTGTCACACTTCACAGATTGTAAGTAAAAGAGACAAGCCATGGACACTGCCCAACCAGAACCAACCCCTTCACCAGGATGAGTGATGTAGACATTAAGCATAATCTAAAGTTATAGTTAGGTCTGCTTTAAGGAGGTAGGTGGAAAAGGCTTTTCAGAATTCTCTTTCTTTTCTTTAAACTGATCATTCTTCACTTGTATTGAACTACCCCTCATTGCAGTGGCTTGAGTGCTCTCCAGCACTACCTGTCTTCAATGCCAGTGGTTTGTTGCTCTGTCTCCTGGATCTGCCAGTGTGAACAGATGGTGACCTTTTACTTTAGCTTTAAAGACTCCTTGGGAACTTACTCTTTAACCAGCTTTTCCTCCAAGAATTTCTCATACTTCTATACAAAGAGGAGTTCCTCCTATTCATTAGCTGCAGACTATGGCTCGGGCTCAGCCATGTGCTTTGAGGGGTAGAGTATGCCATAAAGACTGTCCTGGCAATCTGTAAGACATACTGGCTGTGCAGGCAACATCACCCAATTTTTAAGATGTCAAAACCAAATTTTATTGCAAAGTGAATCTAGCAGTCAGTGCTGCTCCAAGACTGCTCAAAAGAAGCAGCCAAAACATATGAGAAGCCAATAGATACTGACTCTTATAAAGAGTAGAGGAAAGATAAGAAAGACAATGGTTGGAATTTACAGTATCTTGAGACATTTGAAATTTGATTGGTCATGGTGCATTTAGGGTTTCTTTTTGAGACACAGCTTGAGAAGACAATAATGACTGTGGAAAGGGGTGTAGACTTCCTGAGTTACCATAACCTTTCTCTACAACATTCCTTTACTCATGAGATAGCTCACTCCAGACTGAGACTACATAGCATTATGGACATTGAAATTGCACTGTCTAAAATATACCAGCTTATTGCAGAGAATGTCTGAGCATAAAATATGAGTACTTCCCCCTCCTTCGCTATTGCCTCACTGCATTGCCTTAAAATATCTGTTTATTTCTCATCTGGAAAATGGGCAATAATAAAACTGATGTACCTTACATGGCAACTGTTAAGATTAAGTAGCTAATGCTGTGGAGCTCATTTTTTCAGAGGTTTCCTATGATCCAAAATAGAAGCATATAGAAACAAAGAAAGAAATTGCGTGTTTAAACCAGACAGTTTCCTTGTTCAGAGAAACAGAAAGGATAGACATCGGTTTTCTGAGATTTCAGTTTCCTTTTCTTTTGCCAGTTACATCTACATTTGGAAGACTAATGCTCTAATAATACTTGCTACTCATTTGGAAATTCAGATGAGACATTTGGGTTTCCTAAGTAGTTTTGCATTAGACTTAAGCTATCTCATAAATAAATGATGACTTAAAAAAATCTGTCTACATTTCATCTTATTATAGAAAGAAGGTCTATTACAGAAAGAAAAACCCCAGGGTGTTACTGTATTGGTCCTTCAATATATATGTGATATTATCATGTGCTTTAACCACATCAGCCTTTAAATCAATTGATTGTACTGTGCTTTGGCCTCAGAAACACTACATTGTATATATTTTACTAATTTTCAAGTTTGAATGTCTGTGTATATAAGAATATATATACATATATAAGTATTTGATTATACATATAGATGTACATGTATACCTTGTATGTACATATATACATATGTACATGTACAATATAGTTATAAATGCATATGTATAAAAATTTATCTCCTATATTATTACATTCCTAAAATAAAATGTGTTTTCTGAACAACTTTATATGAGCCTGTCTGAGACCCTATATTCTTCATTAGTGGCAGAGCCTACTGCACTGACTGCACCTCCATCAGCCAGGTTGCATCTACCTCCACTCTGACTGAGTTATCAGTGTAGACATATTGATAGTCTTAATTTCCTACCTGTAAAACGAAAGGCCAGTTGAGCAGATAAACACATCAAAGACTATGAGGCGTGTACTGAAGTACATAATAAGACTAGGTATTTATGTAACTACACCCAAGGGAATCACAAAGCTATGATGATTTTATCCTGTTTTCTAAAAATTTCCAACCGTTATTAAACATCTTGGAGAGTCTGATTCAGCAAAGCAATTAAGCATGAACTTAACTTGAAGTCAATATACTTAACCACTTGCCTATAACTAATTATGTGCTTAAATGATTTGCTGAATTTGTAATTTAATATAAATGCATATGAAGTGTGGGGTTTTGGATTTTTCTTTTCAAAATACAACTTGAAGAGATTGTTTGACTTCTTCATTGCTAATTGGTTTCTTCACATTAAGATTTTGCAACTGAAATCTAACAACAAAATAACAATTTTTCTTCTCCTTTAAAAATCAGATATTTCTAGCAAATATTTTTCACATCCTTTCCTGAAACATTGTCTTATATATCTCATATATAGTTTACTTTGTATTTTCTTAAGTGAAAAAGCTTCTTGTAGTAATTTTTTCTTTCCTACATAAGTCTTCTCTTGTTATTCCCTTGTAAATTCTCTCTTAATTGTTCTGAAAAAGATAATTCTAATAGATGCAATATGTTCATTTCAGTGTTTTCCTGTTATTTATTTAAGAGCCACTCATTATTCAGAAGAAAAATCCCCAATATGGTTCCTAAAAATGTATGTTGTGAGATTAAATGAATGGTAAAGTTATGAAAATTGCAATGTTTGCATTTTTTCCAGCTGTACAAAAGTAAATATTTAGAAAAACAGTCAACGGAAAAAAAAATTCTATGAGGAATGGGATGGCTTTTCAGACTGACTGAATCCAGAAGCAGTGCAATGGGAAATCTATGGAGATTACATTATTAAAATCAACCAACATTTTGAGAAGTTAAGTGTTCGTAGGCAAGTGTGTTCCTCAAATGCGTGTGGTTTTTAATCACACTGAAATCATCCTAAAACACTAATAAATTTACCTCTTGCTTTACAACTTTTTACAGGTCCTGCTTTATGGTTTTTCCTTTTTTTTTCCCCCCTCATTATTTACTGCAATCAAGTGCTTTTCCTGTAATTGCTCCCATAATTTTTCCCGGAGTTGAGTCTGCAAGATGTTGCAGTAATCATTTAATCAGTAACAACACATTTTTTTATTTCTACTACATGATTAAATTAGTATAGTTTACATGTGTTACATTTAGAGAAATCACTGACTCATCAAACCAAAATAAATATTGTAGTTTAATTAAATCTCTTCTGATTTTATAGAATATAAAAAATTCTCAAAATAAGGTCAGGATTTTCCATGTTAATTATAAATAAGCAATTGTTTCTAACAATTAAATTATAGCTAAGCTTAACTCACAGGAAAAAAAAAAAGAAGTTAGACAAAATATCATTAACACTATTTACAGTGATAACTTAATTTACCTGGTTCTGGAACAATTAAGTTTGCTCTCATTGTCTTATGACATGGCTCAGATCTCTTAGCAAAAGCTTACCAAGACCTAAAAATAGCCCAAGATCTTTTTCAAACATCAACATGAGGTGTTTTAAAAAATGTGTAAACAATAAATATTGAATGAAAATTTTCTGAAAAATGAAAATCTATTCACTTAATTTGCAAATGAATTTTATTATTTGTCACATTTCTTCTATATGTATTTATTCACTGTTTGGTGACTATTTGCCTCTTGCTATCATTGATTCAGTTTCTTCCAAGAGTGTTAAAAAACCCCAAAACAACAGTCTTGCAGATAATGTTCCATACAGTTAATTTTTAATCACAGGAAGGATTTTAAATTAGAAAGTTTTCGACTATAGGCTACTTGAACTTCCCTGAAAAGCTTCCCTCTAAGTGAAAAAACCATCAAATTTCCCATACTTGGGATGACTTGGTTGGTTGGTTGGTTGGTTGGTTGGTTGGTTGGTTGGTTGGTTGGTTTTTACCACAACTTGTGGTCCTTCAAATAGGATCTGTTTGAACCATTTTCAGGCAAAACAGAGATTCAAACAGATAGATCAAAAAACCTGTATGGTTTCTGGTATACATTGGAGTTCTATCCAGTAAGGACTCTAAGCTGACAGAGTTCTAAGGAATAGTTGAATGTATTGTGCCTTCATGCCTTGGCAAACACAAATTGAATAAGCACGTGGAGCTATTTCCTAAGTAAAAGATCAACCATAATTTCTTGGACATAATGAAACAGCCTTTTCAGTTAGGCCAACTGTAATTGTTCTAAAAATTTTTCTTTACTTCCATCTTTTAAACATTTTTACTACATAAACCATATATACCTATGAATATGATTATATAGTCACGTATCAGCTTATCTCATGTGTTGACGTGATCTTGGCAAGCAGCCAGCTGCCCACCCAGCTGCTCAGTCACTCCTCCTCAACAAGACAGTGAGAAAATAAAATGAAGAAAAATCTAATGGGGAAAGATAAAGGCAGGGAAATCAGTTATCAACATCACAGGTGAAACAGATTTGACTTGAAGAAAATTAACTTAATTTGTTGTTAATTAAAGCAGATTTGGACAGTGAGTAACAAAAGAAAAAGATGAAAATTAAATCTTCCCCTGTCCCTTTTCCCAACCCTTCACCCCAGCACAACTCACCATCTGCCCCTGTCCACATACCCAAAGCATCACAGGATGTAGGGTAGGGGATATTACAACCTGTCCATAACAGGTTTTCCTTCCTCCTGCTTTTCCCCCTCACCCCAGGCTGCAGCCCTGCATGAACCACTCCAGTGTGAGTCTTCTTCACCTGGTTGCAGTTCTTCAGGAAAAAATCTGCTGTACTGCAGGTTGTCCACAGGCTGCAGTCTGGATATCCACTGTGGTGTGATCCTCTCCACAAACTGCAGGGTTCTGCACTGTGGTCTTATAAATGAAGGTAAATCTCTGCTCCAGCTCCTGGAGCACATCTCTTTTGCTCTCATCCTTCTCTGACCTGGGTGAGTGATCATGTTTTTTCTCACAGTGTCAGGGGTGTTTGTTTGTCTATTTGTTTGTTTGTTTTCCCTCCTCTTTTGATTGTCCAGTATATTTCCCTTTCTAAAATGTTTTCTCAGAGGCAGCACCAGCCTTTCTGATGGGCTCAACTGTGCCCTGGGGTGGATTCACTGGGACTGTCTGGAATCAGCTGTATCCCACATGGGACAGACCTGGCTTCCCCTCACAGAGGCCTCCCTGCCAAGACTTTGCCATGGAAATCCAATACACCTCAAAGGTTCTAGAAATTGAACTGCCAAAACTCTTCAAAGATTTTTGTGTTAATTTTGATCCAGCTGAAAATTCTATGCATCACTTTTACCACCTTCTATGAAAAAACTTTCAAGGCACAAAATTTGTAGGATTTATTTGTCTTGATCACAATGAAGGGTTGCTATTTAGTTGCTACTAACATTGTCTGTGATTACTGTCATCAAGACATAGTTCTCACCTTGTTTGAATAATTTCATGTGAATTATTTAAATTGCCCTTTAAAAATCCCCCACGGCCAAGTTTGTGGGTTTTTTTGGTTTGTTTTGGGTTTGGTTTTGTTTTTTTTTTTAACAATGCCATAATTTGTTAATAAATCTAAATGTCAGAAGTTCTGAGCAATCATTACATTTTTTAGTTGGAGTGATAAGTACCAAACTCCAAGTGACCAGGGTCACTTGGTTTGTTCAGTCATTGGTTTTTTCAGCCTGGAGAAGAGTGAGGGGAGACCCCACTGTGGTCTTCAACATACACACAAGGAGGAGAGGGACCAATACTGATCTCTTCACTCTCATGAACAGTGAAAGGATTCAAAGAAATGTCATAAAGCTGAGTCAGGGGAGGTTTAGTCTGGATTTCAGAAGGTTTTTCATGCAGAGGGTTTTTGGATGTGGAACAGGCTCCCAAGGGAAGTGGTCACAGCACCAAACCTGACAGAGTTCATGAAGTGCTTGGACAATTCTGTCATGCACATGGTGTGACTCTTGGGTTGTCCTGTGCAGGGGCAGGATTTGTACTTGATAATCCTGATAGATACCTTCCAACTCAGCATAATCTGTGATCCATTGAATCTTTAACCATTTCACCAGAATATTTACATTTAAACCACCAGTTTTATGACTTTTCTTGTTTGGAAATATGAATGGATTTGGTTTACTGTACCAGAAGTCCTACTCAAGAACTTTTTCATTGGCCTTCAGTACTTTGAAATAGTTTTGCTAGGATTTTTCCTATTCCTAGCTCAGTGAGTTGCATATTGCTTCTAGTCATGTACCAATACCCGACTGTTTAACCCGCAAACACTCAACTGGTAGGCCCAATAATCTGCATGTGTAAAGTCCTAAGAGTTCCTTCTTCCTCCTCCTTGAGCAGTGGCAGCCTCAGAAAAAGTATTTATGAGGAAGATAGGTAGCATCCCCAATATTCTTGATTTTATGTTAAACATTACCTTATGATATGTATATATGTGAAATGTCAATTTATGGCATGCACTACAGTGAGCAGAAGAGTAAACAACAACATGTATTTCAATTCTTATTTGATAATAAATAATGATAAAGATGATATAGGATTCACTTTCTGAGACTAATTGCTAGCTATGCTCATGCTCATAATATTAGACCTGCACCTGTAAGGACTGAGACATTACTCTATCTGCTGCAACAACAAAATGTGTATTTCTGTTTGCCCATTGAAAAGTGTGGCAGACCTGTCAAGCACTCAAACCCATGATCTGACAATATTAAATTTATTTCCATTATCTTAGTTCATCCTGGGTGTAATTTTACATGGCAAGAGCTTTCCCATAATATTATATGACATAATATGAGGTATGGTGCCAGCAAACATTCATTAGTATTTCTGTGCCTCTGTAAATACTTATACCCATGGTGAATCAAGTTCATTGTGTTAACATCTTCAGAATTGCCAGCGTGTCTATTAATTCATAATTTGTGTTATATACAGGGTTCCATTTAAGAAAAAGTTTAAACTCCAGCAAAAAGTTGTGTTTAAGTGAGTAAGAAAAGCATCTTGCATAGGTCAAAATCCTGTCTGAATTTTCAATCTTCTTTTGCTGGTGAGACATGTCTGAAATGCTGAGCATAATCATGATTTATGTTTACAAGAGATTTGAAATTCAGAACAAATTTACTGAGAAATTTCACAGATCTGTAGAGAATTGGAGATCCTTTGTTAAGGGAAGAGGAGAGGTGATGTTGTCTGTTGAAATCTGTAGTGGGAGGAAAGAATGATTTGAAAAGGAGATAAAGTTACGGTCATTTTAGCTAAGGGTGTAAAAAATCTAATAGATAGCAACTACACCCTAATAAGTTTATACTGACTAACACAAGTGTGTTCCAGGCATAGCAAAGAAATATCTTTATCAATTCTTCTGCCTGCAGCCTTTCCAAAGGCTTTATCTTTTTCTCATTAATCTCTTCAAAGCTGCTCTTCAGATTTTTGTCTACATAGCTTTTACAATTTCTGACTGTTATTTTGTTTTTTTCCTGTTTCACCATGGTTTGCCTCATCTCTGTGTTTTTTTTTTGTTTATGGAATGGCTATGCACTGCTTAGCATTGCCTAAGATTCGTGTGAAAATTATATACACAAGCAGTGATATTCTGTTGAAAGTTGTATTATTATAGTCTAGTGTAAAAGTTTCTTATGTATGCATGAAAATGTATATAAACTGCATGGCTGCCTCGGGGCTTACCTATGAATATATGCAAACTCCTTTATCTTCTATCAAATTTTAATACAGCCCAATCGTTTGCTTTTACTTTTCATCTCCATAAGGTAATAATAATTCCCATCATCACATAACATTGAGACTGGTTTTTAACTGTCCATATTTTTGGCAAACACAGCATATCTCTTAGATTTAAATAGGGTGTATACAAGGCTAATTTCCTAAATCAAATTACATGATCATGCTGTATTTGTTTCTTGTCAAATAATTAAAAATTTTAATATGTCTGTGAAATTATACATTTGTTTACATCAAGATTATTCTGATAAAAAGGATGTGAAAGAGGAAGGGGGATTTTTTTGTTGTTTTTCTCAGATAGGGAAACTATAGCAAAACTCTTGGTTTTGTTTGCTTCCAAATTGTGTTACAGTGGGAGCCTGTACTGGGTTCCAGGTCACACTGGTCATCTTATGGGTGCTTCCAGCTTGAGGTAGAGTTGTTATTTAAAAGAGGTGTGGGCAAAGAAAAAATGCTAGGTAGATTAAGAAGCTAAGAGTCTCATTTGAAAAAGTTTTTATATTTTATCCCAGTTTAGACTAGTGATGTTAATTACAATCTTAAAGCTGTCAGGATTTGATATTTTATATTTTACTTAAATTTATAATTGAAATAAAATTACTTCTGAACTTCCTGATGATGAACTGCTATAAGATAAGTAAATCCTTATACACATATAATTAGGTTATAAATTTTGGGCTTGGTATCTGTGCATTTGTACAGCAAATGCAATACAGTTGTATAATGAAATCATAATCCTGAATGAGGTACTATTGTAATATATATTTATATTGAAAGGCTGCTCGAAGTTTTCCTTTACTTGTATGAATATATATTATGATTTCCTAATACGTCTACTACTTAAATACTAAAATTTCTCTGTACAATCTGACAATTTTCACAAGATTTTTACATTGATGGAAGAATCCTTATAATTGCTCAACGTTTCAGTACAACTTGGTCTAAAGGTAATACCTCCCACTTTCACAACAAGGAAATGAGGGCAAAAAATAATTAAAGAGCTGACTTCATTCTAGACTATGCAATCATTGACAGAAAAAGCAAAACTCCTTAATGTATTTAATTTTGGCATGTAATTGTCAATGCAATAAAAATAGAAACACATACAAACGTATATAATTATGGATATGTATACACTAAAGGTTTAAAATATTTTTAAATATATTTATATGTATATAAAATTTTAATTGGCTTTTTGGAAGGAGCATTTTATTTATAGAACATAAAATCACAGAATGGTTTGGGTTGGAAAGAACCTTAAGGATGATCTAGTTACATCTCTCCCGCCATGGTCAGGGACCCCTTCCACTAGATCAGGTTGATCAGAGACCCTTCCAGCCTGGCCTTGAACACTTCCAGGGATGGGGCATCCACAGCTTCTCTGGGCACCCTGTTCCAGTGCCTCACCACCCTCAGAGGAAAGCCTCTTCCTCACATGGAACCTAAAGCTACCCTCTTTCAGCTTAAGGCCATTCCTCCTTATCATATCACTCACTACATGCCTGGCAAGAAGTCCCTCTCCAGCTGTCCTGAAGGCCGCTTTTTTACTGGAAGGCTGCTAAAAGGTTTTCCCAGAGCCTTCTCTTCTCTAGGTTGAACATCCCCAGCTCTCTCAGTCTGTCTCTTTAGGAGAGGCCCCAGCTCTCTGATCATCTTTGTGGCCCTTCTGTACACTTGTTCCAAAAAGTCCACATCCATCTTATTTCAGAGGGCCCAGAACTGGACATGTGTGGTCTCATGAGAGCAGAGAGGCAGAACCCCCTCCCTCGACCTTCTAGCCATGCTTCTTTTGATACAGCCCAGGATATGGTTGGCTTTCTGGGATGAAAGTGCACATCGCTGTAATATACTCTGTTTTAAATCATCCATGAAATAAAAAAATTCTACTTCTAAATTTTCTACTTCCACCTGCTTCTCTTCCATTATTTCTGTCAAAAAGTTCTCAAGGATGGTCTAACAATATATTTAGCAATTCTGTACTTCAGCTTTGAAAATATTAGTCAAGTTAGTCTGCTGGAGATCTTCTTGTAGACATGTGCCTCAGAAGATAGGCGTGTGGCTTACTTCTTTGTATGAGAGCAAAGGTGGTAAATTATGCTTTGAAATTCAATTGCTATTAACTAAAACATTATTTTTTGTCCTAAATTATTTTTAATATTTATGTTTTAAGATATTTGATAATTACTTCATCACTTTTGACTTTTCTAGTAGAGTTGTTCATCATGTGCAATTGTCCTACATTTCAGAAAAAAGAAATCAAATTAGAAAATGAAAGCAACTTCTCCAGTATCTCATATGTGCTTAAGATCACTTCTAATCTGTCTGCCTGAATGTAATTTTGGCTGTTACAAAAATGTACCTTTTTCAAATGCACCCACACTACTAAATCAGCCATGCTAATCATACTGCTGTGTTTACAGCTCTACTATTTTAAAGCCAATTCTGAACTTATGAACAACTACTTTTTAGCTATTTTTATAGTACTGACTAATACTGAGACAAGAGATCAACCGAATCTCTTGAAAAATGATGACAAAGTCTGTTGCTTCCTTAGTTAAAAAAATCCAAATTCCCTTTTATGTTAATAACAATTTATAGAGATATTAAAATATTTAATCAATATATTTTTATTATGTAATCATAAAAAGCTTAACATGTTATATGTTATATGTATGACATGAGCTATTTTTCTTTTTTTAAATGGGTTTTCATTTGTAACGCATTTTTATTTGTTTTTACTGGTTCTGGCTTATACATGTTTTTGCTTTGGATCAGTATGAGGCTAACTAACAGACTTAGCCTACTTATATTTCCTCCTTAAAATATTGGAAAACTTTTTCCTTTTTTTTTTCTTCCTAATCTTCTGAAAGCTTCCTCAGAATTTAGAGATTGTGATAATGATTAATTGATAATTGAGACTAATTATTTAGAAGAATCCTCAAAAAAAAATCTCAAAAATTTCCTTAAGTAAAAGCTGCCCAATCCTGATAATTACTAAAATTTAAATTCAACAACTGTCATCTAGAGTAATTGTAACAGATGGAACAGAAAGAATTTTCTTGGCATGCAAAATTAGAGTTACATAATTTTGCTTCCAACAATAATAACATGTAGAAAGTGTAGGTCTCTTATATCTTATCCAGACTGTTCTCTCTCTATTATTTTTTATTAAAATGTTTCTTATGTGGCACTGTTAACATTTGTTTCATCCTTGTTCACTAGAATATTTTGTGGCCTTGTCAGAAATAGGGAGGTAATAATTGAAATTCTTTTTTCCTTTTGATGTGTTTTGGTTGTATGTGTAAAAGCATTGCCAGCAGGGAGGCCACAGGGATTGTCCAATATTGGATTTGCTGACTCCAGCCAGCCCCTACAGACCCACCACTGCACATCCCTAAGCCCATCAGCCAAGCTGGTAGAGCTTTTGCTAAAAGATATTTTAAGAAAGGGCAGAATGATTGCACTGTTAGAGAGGTGAGGCACAGGGACTGAGGAAGTGAGAAATTGTAGAAGGGATACACCAAGGTCAGTGTCCTGGGGTGGCTTAATGGTGCTTGCATCCCCAATTGTCTGTTCTGATATTAAGTTCTACACCTTTAAGACTAGTTTCAAGAGTGAAGAGGGGGAAAGGAGAAGTGTGCAGTTTATTTGCAGAAACTGCACTCACTCCTCCATATTCTGCTCCTGGACTGAGTTGTCTGCAGCACAGACAGACAGCAGGACAGAGATCTCCTTTGCTTTTAATTTTTAGCTAGCTGAGGCAGAGAAGTTCCCTGGACTGTTTTTTTCCTTTTCTTGGAACTGTTTAAACCAGTTCTGGACTGAAAAACCCAGAAAAACACCCGGATCTCACACATGTGGCCTGCTGGGGCCTAGACCTCGTTGTTTTCCAGTGTCGGAGGGAGTGATGAGAGACTGGGTGAGCTGAGCTACACCCACAGCAAGGACTCTCAATTTGCCATCTCTCTTCAGAGCGACGAGAGGCTTTATTGTTTCATGTTATTCATTTTTTATCCTTGTGAACACGTTGCTTGTTGAATAAACAGTTTTTTCCATTTTTTCTTTTTTTTCTCTAAGGAAATTTTTTCTGAATCACTTGAGGGAGGGTCCACTTGAATTTGCCTTCTGAATTTGGAGGTTTCCTCACAAAATTTGCCCTAAACCAGGACAGTCAGGGAGGTGGAAGAGGGAGAAGAGGAACAGAAGGGACGAACAGAAGGGAGGAAAAGATGGGAAGGGAAGGGAAGGGAAGGGAAGGGAAGGGAAGGGAAGGGAAGGGAAGGGAAGGGAAGGGAAGGGAAGGAAGGGAAGGGAAGGGAAGGGAAGGGAAGGGAAGGGAAGGGAAGGGAAGGGAAGGGAAGGGAAGGGAAGGGAAGGGAAGGGAAGGGAAGGGAAGGGAAGGGAGGAGGAACTGGAAGTGCTTCAGGTGCTAGAGAAGTTATCTACTTCAACTTATGAAGGAACCCATGCTGAAGAAGATGGATATTTCCTGAAGGAACTTTGGCCCCTGGGCAGCCCACACTGCAACAGATTTTGTCTTGAAGGGCTACAGTCTGTGGATAGAACCCACACCAGAGCGAGGCAAAAATGTGAGGAAGAATGATCACTAGACAGAAGTCATTAGGTATTGACTGTAGCCCTCTAACTCCCATTCCTATTATATTGCTTGATGGGGACATCTTGGAGTTAGCAACAAAGGAACAAATTGAGCCTGGAGGGAGAAAGGTGCTGTTCTCATGTTTGTCTTGTTTGTCATTATGGAAATATATTGTAATTATCTATTAATAATTTTCCCTAAATTGAGTCTATTTTTTTCTGAGGCAGTACTTGGTAAGTTATCTCTGCCTTTTTCTTCTAAATATTTCTAATTTAGTTTCTTTTTCTAGTTTCTCCCCTGTCCTGTTGAGAGGGAGAGTGAGTGAGCAGCTGGGTAGGAGTTCAACTGTTTCTCAAGATAAGCCCACCACGTTATGTCATCTTGGGAAAATAGATATATGTTATTTTTTTGGTTACATACACTTAATACATTCATATGTATACTGTATATAAAAATTATTAAATTGTAAGTAAATTTGGGTCAAATGTGTTATGCATTTAAAATTTGAATTATGTGGAGTTTGTATTCTACTCTAAAACCTATGCATGCTGATTGCATAGATTTCAAGGTCTTGATTCAAGTAATAGCAGCTTTTTGTTTTCTAATATCAGTAGAAAAAATTAAATGTATAAAATTTAAAGCTTCAATTATTAAAACACAATTTTCAGAGAAAAGGAGACAACTCTAAAGTTCTTAAAGGTTGAGTTGTGAATACATTCTGTATAGTGTGAGATGTTAAAAAAATGTAGACTCCTGCAAATAAAGTAGTGACTTTGAGGGGAAGAAAAGTGCTACTTTTAATTCATCATATCATAAACCTTGATCTTTGTTGTGTCAACTGAGTACTGAATGTGTTTTCAAGTTGTCCTTTGTGAAGTTAGCACAGTCAATTTGCCAGGCAAGAGTGAGTATTTCAGACAAAACTGGCTGGAATTCTTTTACAGCTTGTAAAAGAAATACCTTCTACATTCAGAAGTTTTCAATACAGGCAAAAAGGACAAGTAGTGGGTATTTTTAAATTACTGGTTTACATTTTCCTTACATTAGGAAATTACTATGAAAGTCATATCCTAAGTCATAACATGACTCCTTGATGTTGCAGACATGAATTAAAATACAGCAAAACTAAGCAAACTCCATCTTTAGAGTACATGGATTAATTTTCCTGCCACTCCCACCCTTAATTAGAAATTTGTTTAGGATTTTCATTAACATTAAGGTAAAGGTTTCTGTGAGTCAATAACATTTTTAAGAAAATAGCGTCCTGAGATACTGAAATCATCAGATAGGTTACATGCAACTCTACTCCTTTGTATTAATTTAAAACACAGTAAGGAGTCTGTATTACTCTACCACGTTAATAGCAAAAATAGAAACTATAGTCATGAAGCTGAGTAAAAAATTAGCCCCTTTAAACTACTCTTAAAGAATATTTTTCCTGCATTTTTCATTTAAAACGTGAGCTATAAAAGTGTAAAATTTTAAATAACTAGTAGACTGTATGCCAATAGCCTAATTTAAAGACATCAGAAATTACAATCAGGTAATAGATAAATAAATAGGACCATGATGTTTATATTCCAAATAAAACATAAATTACTATGTGTATGATATAAATTTCAAATATTTATTTTTCTTAATGAAGATAAAGTGTAGAATGTGAACTATATTAAAAAATGTAAATAAAATAATGCAATTCCTATGCATTAAATGAAAATAAAATATAAATAAACAGGAATTTTAAAATAAGACTATATAAATTGCAATGAACATAAGGCTTAGAAATGAAAGTATGAATTTCATAGTTTAAAAAAATTATTTAGATTTAGGGTGGGATGGAGCTATCCAGGACTGACATTGAAAATGATAAAAAACTTATAATTTAAGCTGCTAATTAACCTGGGAGCTTAACCTAACAGCTTGGGTGCAACTCCAATTTTGCACCAGATGAAATAAAAGTTTTAATAAGAAAAAGACAAAGACATAGCAGAACCAGACAGTGCTGAGTAATTTAATAATATACAGCAAATGAATTACTTTTAAAATTGCTCCATAAGACTCTTTGACTTGATAAAAATGTGGAACCTTGGAAGAAAAGTGAATCGTGAATTGGTGCACAGACACAGAATGCATCACGACTGTAAAGGTTTCTGTTTAAAAGATGAGGAAGGATCTGCACAATGCAAATGAAAAAGGAGGGGCAGAAAATAATGAGGAAGCCAATGACATTTGCAAGCTTGAGCAGTTGCAGGGGCCAAGTCTCTTCCTGTAGTCTGAAGGAATGAGCAGGAAAGGAGTTTCTCAAGTGTGTGTGTGTGCACACGCAGATACAAATATATGTTCTCTACAATTTAAGGAAGAATTCAGTATTTGAATTTTGCAAATTGATCTTACTATATGCTAATCATAATGTAGATAACATACAAAGATTATCAATATCTAAGCAGATCTGTAAGTTGATACCTGTGATTTATTATTGAGTAGGATTATTTGCAATGCTTATTGTTCTTTATAACTTTTTTAATAACTATTTTTTTAGTTCTCTCCATTCACACAAAACTATATATAGAGTTGAAGATACCTTGGAAGGAAATTTTGTCAAACGAATTGGTAAAAGCATAAGGAAAGTATTAGACGTAGTTTTCAGTAATTTAAATTTCTAATATTTGATTTTTAAATGATGAAACATGCAATAACCCAAATGACCCTACACAAACATATACATGGAATAAATTACTTCAAATGAAAGCACAAAAATTATTTGTTCAGCTGCTCTAGTGGCTGGAAGGTTAGGAACAAAAGCTATTATTGTTCAGTGTATTTTTTCACAGGAAATAGACAGTGGCAAACATACAGTAGTTCAACACATGAGATCAGAGACACAGTTTTTATAGTAAACCAAAACCAGATGTTGGAGAGACTCAAGACCTTTACAGAAATTATTACTTATGTTTGCTTTAGAAAGCAAAGAAAGTTTACAGAGAGTCATGTACCTGATTAAGAAAAAGACAGGTTACAAAAGCTATTCATTCATGGAAAAATATTTGCTGTACAGATTGTTTTTTATATAGCAGTTAGTTATGTACATAGGATTTGAATTTTACTTTCACTTGGTTTTTGAATGAGTATGCTAACTTCTTCATAGTACTAAAGAACTTTAGAAATAAGAAAAAAGTTAAATATTTTTAAACTGAAGGCCAGAATTTTACAGTAAGCCCTTGGAGTTTAAGTGCCATCATTAATGGATACAAATTTAGGCATTAAAGAATATTTATCAGAGAAAAAATTTGAATGTATGGTCCTACATAGATAGTATATAGATTTTCATGTAACATAGTCTTTCTCTGGTTAAATATTAATGATTTGATATCACTGGATGCTAACTGGTTTAATAAGAATTTGGTGGAATGGTCAAAAATAAGGTCTCAGTGCTGCATTTCTGCAGGTCTCTTGCAAATAGGCACTTAAGTAGGAAAAAAAGGCATGTTAGACACCAAGGTTTATCTGCCATAGGTCATAGGTCTATGGGAAATGAAACACTACTTCTAGTACCTCCCAAACTATTTGGTTTTTTGTCATTTTCAGACCGTCTTATGCAGACATTGGGCTAACTTTTCCTAGCAAATGTTTTATTTCCAGCAAGGATTTTATTTCTGTATTCTTTTTTCGCAAGATTGGGTTTAAATGGGTTTAAAAAATGGAGATACTCATCTTAATTTTAGTCCTTTTTTGGTCCTTTACCTCTAGAGCTTTAGGGTCTTAAAATTCTGGAGCTGGGTAATCCTGCTGTTTTGGAGACCTGTCTGTAGGTAATATGCAATGAGTAATAGGAACTGATGCAAGAGCCTCTAATATCAGAGAAGTTGTTGGAGGATGTAGTAACCGTCAAAGAAAAGTTTGTACCACTTTATTTTAACTCATAATTTGAAATCTGTTAGTCTTTTTCAAACCTTCACAGACATTAAAGAAATAAATGCATTACAAGTAAAATGACAATAATCCTAATATAATACAAATAATTAAATAAAATTATATGTCATAATTCATATGAATATACAAACAATATTTGTAAGCAATCAGAAAAAAATAACCTGAATCTCAAGTTTCTTGAAGATTGCTTATTAGAACTTCATCCTGTTATATATTGTTAAGTTCCAAGTGGAACTTCCTTGAGCAGAATTTGTGGAATTTGCTTTACTCAATAACCACTTGCAGGTGCAATCTGGTGCAAAGTCAGAGAAATGTCTTTACATCATCCCAACCAAGCATGTGGTTTGAGTTTAAATTGAAAATAAATACATAAACCTGTGTAAAATTCAGACCTTAACAAAAACAGGAAAACATGGTCTAGATTCTACAAAATGCATCAAATAGAATGCTTTTAGTCTTCTATGGTTATGTTTAGACAATAAGTACTATTGGTAACATTTTACCCTGTCTGTTTGAGTAAATACAGTAAAAAATTGAGTAAATTGTGTACATGTGCGAACACTATGGGCTTTTTCATGATATTCAATGCTTAAACATCTGATACTAAAAAAATCACATTATATTCTAGTTTTTATTCAAGTTCTAAAAATTCTTGCTAAATTTCCATAGGAAAAATAATCTATCAAGAATTTTTATTCAGTTAAGGTTCACTTATGGCATTCTGCTGTTTGAGCTACACTCTTTACTGTCCATGATAAGGCAGTATACTATAATGTACTGTCTCATTAGATAATATCAACTTGTTTCTCTGAACTGGATTTTTGAAAATTTTCTTGCACATAGAAGTTTAATAAGTAAAATAAGTTTATTTCTTAAACATAGAAGTTGAAACTGAGAACATAGATTTACATTTATCTGGGAAGGTACTTCTTGCATACAAAGATGTGTATGATAGCACCTATTGCAAAATGTTCTTTGATCTACACATTTTCTTTCTTCTTAAATTGTTCTACTGTAATGAACAAAATATATAATGTTAGAATTCATGGTATGAACTAATAATTTAATATTCCATTGAGAATTAATGGAAACATTGGGCAGTTGTCTTTAAATGGTTTTGCAAGCTTTATGAAGGATTCAGAACAGGCTGATACTGGAGGAAATGTTCTACGCCAGGTGACTCAAATACGTATCCAAATCTTTTGATCTTGGCATAGATACAAATGAGCAATTGTAAGAAAAGAGAATTTTTTTTTTTCTGTCTGGCTTCTACTAGGAAGGTGTAAACATCACAAGTTAAGCTACAATGATAAAGAATGTTTCTAATTGGCGTCCTTGCTGATCATTTCAAAGAGCTAAATGATCACAGAAATTGGGCTACCCTCCCATACCTAGAGATGACTCTTCCAGCTCAGGATTAATGTAGTTTCATGATAGTTGTTTTCCAAAACAGCTATACAGAATTGACAAATGCTGCTTACTGTTACTTTTCATCTTTTAATATATTAGGGAAATAAATACATAATGGCCAACATTAAAGCAAAGAAACTAAAAGTTCTACCATCACTATTAGTAGAGTGGAGCAATAATTAATCATATAACTAGTATGTTAAGTACGGAAAGTCTGCAAATGAGGTAACAAGGATGTGTTACATGAAGAATTCTTATAAGACATCCATAAATCTCTGGGGTGATTTTCAAGACACTTTGAAAACTAAATTTAACAGTGAAATTTGCAAGATACTGCAATGTGAAAGAAAGTGTAATCTTAACTAGTAAAATAAGGTATATTATCTGCATTAGAAGATAAAATGCCAGCAGGTGTAGTTCACAAGCTCATGTGTACTTTTGTCTGCTTAAGGATAAACCACGATTAAGGGTAGTATTGCAGAAGAAACTATTCTCTTGAAAATAGATCTATTTGGTATATATTACTTATTTTGCCTCTACTAGCCAAAAGGATTGTGAGTGAGCATGAAGCAAACATTTTTGACATTTCCTTGTTATCCTTACATTGTATTGGTGATAAAAAGGTACTATACTTACATACTTTTTTAATGAGCAATCATATAATATTTTGTATAATAATTTTCAAATTTTTGTAAGACTGGACAAAGCATTGCCCTTATGTGTAGAACAATGAAAGTTTGCATAGGAAAACAACCTTGAGTTTAGCTAGATCAACATTTTGTAAATTTAGGTAAGTGGTAGATGCAGCTGAGGGCTAATGGGGTTGTACAGGAGTGAGGACAGCATCTGATGAACAGTGGATGCAGAAGCAGGAGATTTCTGCCTCCATTTCTTTCTTCTGTTTGATGATACCACTACTGGAGTCACCAGAGCTCTCTTCCCCACCCCTCTATTATTTTCTTTGTTTCACAGAAATGATCCATATTCTCACCCTTCTCCCATACTGCCTCACCGTTTTGATAATAAAAGTCAGCCTTAACTACACTTCTGGGGAACCCAAGACAACTCTTTTCATGTGTACTAGAAGGACAAATAAAATCAAAAGAAAATTACTTCTATAATAGTTAATAGGGTTAGTTCAATTAGCATTGAAGGTATTCAAGAGAAATATTTTTTAATTTTTTTTAACAGTATGGGAAACAGCACATAAAGTTAAAAAATGCTAATTGTTTATCATTTTACTGTGATGCTGTTTATATTTGTAGTGTATTAAGAGGCGTAGTAGTGCATAAATATCAATTCAATTTCATATTTCCTAGTATTGTAGCATAAAATAGAAGTCATTATCGCACACTAACGTGTTACTCTGTTTAATGGAATTGAAGTATTAATTGATATTGAGTTCTGCTATAAAGGTACATCTTGTCAGCTCTAGATATCCATGTTCTAGCTAAAAATAAAAATTAAAAATGCAAACCACTTGGTTTGATCACAAAAGCCAAAATAAATTATTATAAAATTACATTTAAAAGTCTTCTGCATATACACTCATCCACATGTTATCCAGTTAAATATTTTTCCAATAGACACTGCACAAAACTCTCCAAAGCCTCTTTTGACTTTAACAGGTTTTAGATCAATTCTGATAATGTTGTATGTCCTTAAAATCTTGCAGTAGTAGCAGTCTCCACAAACAATTTTCTTACATTACAGAAGCATATTTTGCTGCATATGTTGGATAAATTTATCTTCTATCATTTATATTTGTATTAAAAAATATATATTAAATTCTACTAGCTTTGAGGTGCTACACTTCTAGCTTTTTAAATAAATACCTATGCTGGGAAAGAACTGCAATAACCTATGTAAATATATTGCATATTATTAGACCTTAAAATTACATGTTTGACAGATAGCACACAGGTTCTCAAGGGTATTATTGTAATCTGTGAAACTTATTAACTGTGATTTCATAGCCAGTGACAAAAGATAATACTAAAAAAAATCATCTGTTCTTCAAGTCCAAGCATTTGTCCATAGATAATAAAAAGTCATAATTTCCATACATGACTGAAAAAAAAAAATCATCTTTATCTGGTTCCATTCATCTGATCAAAAAGACATAATAAACAAAAAATTCTATATTTCAAAGGTTTATAAATTTGGGATTTCACATAACAATCTTTTTGGACTTGACTAAAAGCCAGTTAAAATCCTGGAAGTGCAAAGCATGTCTATAAAAAAAAAAAAAAGACAAAGAAGAAAACCTGCAGACATTTTTAGTCAGAAACATAGTGGTTGGGGATAATGTACAGCAATACCAGATGCTCTTGGTTTAGACTCCTGGAAGTTGTGGATCCAAATAATTTTCCTAGACCATACATATATTAATACATGCTGCTTTTCCTGATAATGTGAGCATATTTTATGCTCTTGTAGAAACTTCTGCTGGTTTAGATTTTTCTCTCCTCCCTTCTCTCCCATTATAATGATTCTCTTAGAATCATTGTAATGATTTCTGCTTCTTCAATAGTGTGGGAATTCTAGATGATTTTTCTTTCACTGACTGCAGTACTTCAGCAGCTTCTTATACCGTTAATTTTTAGTGACCCAGCAGCTGAGCTATAATGGAAAAGTTAAGCAAAGAGTCCATCCTGAACAGTTCATAGTTCTGTGTCTTCCTGAAATAAACCAATTTTTGCTGCCAGAAGTTCTTTTATTTTTTAAACATTTTGAGAATTATAACAAAGATTTGAATAAGTTTTGCTGGAATTAAGTAACCATTCAGAATTACTCTCTCACAAATCAGAAGATGAGGTCCACCATTCTGTTCTCCACAAGAGTTTCTTGATTCGTAGCCAGGGATGAGAGATTGGAGAAGTTGGTTTGAGTTTCTTGAGTGAAAAGAAGGAATTAAATCTGTTTCTTGCAATGTAGAAGAATAATCTAAAAATTGGATAGTAATTTGTTTAAAATACAACAAAATGAACAAATTAATGAAAAAAACATGAATGCTAAAGTGGCTTTTCGTGAAAACATAGTTTGTGGTGTTGTAGTCCATATACAAGAAAGTTAAATCTACATTATAATGAATTTAGGAGATTTTCTTAAAATGGGTGTCTCAACATGACATATTTTTTTATGACAGCATCAAGAACGCATTTTGGCATGGAAAAAATGGAAGGATTTATCATTTGAAAAATTGGTAAACAACAATTGATTAGCATGATTTTGGTTTCCCATCTGGTGGATCCAAAGTACTTCTGCTGCTAGCAACAGTGTGGTAGTTTTCATTACATTCCAAGAATAAGTAACACATGAAATAAAAATTAAATCTCTGACTTTTCAGTGAAGTCAGCTTGGGTTCTCCAAAACATTATTATTTCTTTTTTCCTTTAGACAATGTACTGCATTAATGTTAATACCTCTATGAATGAGAAAATAATTAGCAAAGAAACAATGGTCAGGGTATTTTTTTCTCAATTATTATCTATTCTATCCCAATGTATCCCCATCATCTTCAGGAAATACACTTATTTATTTTGCCTCTTGCATCTTTCTTCTCATGTCACTCTTTTGCTGCCCAGCACTCTCAAGCTTTCTGCAGGGAAGTAGGGAGAGTGACACTTTATACTGAAGCTTGATAAATGAATTCTTTGCCTTCTTGTTTCTTGGTAAGTGGACCATTAAGCTGTATGCCCTTGACTTTCCCTGTTGGTAGGATGAAAAAAATACAACAACAGAAGGAGTTAACATGGTGTAAATTTTATTTTACTTCCTGCAACACTGTGTTTTATATACAATTTCCCTAATATACTACATGATTGAAAATGTAGTAAAATGATTAAAATCTGATAAACTTCATGCTTCCACAAGTCTTTTTGAAGTTTGTTGTTTAAACATCTTAACTTAAACTTTCATTCCAACTTGCATTATGTGAAGATTATAATACGAAGAAAAAAAAGAAACTCCTCTGAACCAGTTTTTATAATGTGCATCCTTAGCTGACAATAAGTAATTGGAAAAGAATTGTTGTATTTGTAAGGTTTGACCTTGACATTGTTTGTGTAGGCCTCCAAAGCAATTATTGTAGAAACTGAGATGGAAAACAATGGCAAAAAGCAGACAGAAATGCTTGAATTAGTGCAAATCACAAACATAGCTGAATGGTATTAGATGACAGTTTGCTTTTAATGAGGGAAGACATGAAGTAATTAAATCTTGACATACAATTATGAAAAATATCAGGTAACAAGCCTGCTATGCAATATAAAATAAGAAAAGACATTTTCTAAAAACTTGCCTGATGCTCTGTCATCTGAGACTGTTCTTTATGAGTGCAGGGTGAAGGTCAAGGAGGTATCTCAACTCCATCAATCCTTTGGACAGTTACAAATGACCTTTCACTTTTCATAAGACATTCAATATTCTGAATGGGGGGGATACATTTTTCTGTGTTTAGAAAATAGCAAAATTGAAACCTTTTATAACGTACAAGGTGCATTTGTGTTTGCATCTCCTGAACAGCTCATTCATTTTTAAATGTTCATTGACACCAAAAATCTAATTTACATTAAGTAAATTATTTTAAAATGTGGTATCTGTTTCAACATGTATTTTAACTTTTCATATTTTTATTGCATTAATTTTTATGATTTTTTAAATGTGTATTCTACTTTTTCTTCAAGAAATGTTTTAAAATGCTATAGTCCTTATGATGTATGGCTTTTAATGGTTGCTGTTTTGATTTGATATTCATGCAAATCCAGATGCTACATCATACATTTGTTTCATATTTATTTTGCAAGGGTTAAATCTCAAAGTCTGTTTTCATCTTGATTTCTCACGGTGTGTATGAAAATTGTATTGTTAGAATGTGTACCACCAGATGCATGTTTCCTTGTGACTTACAGGGTTCAGCTTTAACCCACAGGAGTTTCTGTATGTAAACAGAGCTTGTTCTTTGGTTACATAAACTTTGATTCCAGTGAGAAGTAAGAATTGAGGATTTTGTTGTTATTATTTTTGTACTGAGTAAAAGAAATGGTGTCAAGCAAAATATATTTCACCTGTATTTTGGAAAGTCCTAAATATCTTCTGCCTTTTCCACATAAATTAATTTATTCCTCCCATTTGTTACACAAATCAAAGGATCTTGAAATTCTAGACAAGAACTGTTGCTGGACCTTTCTGATACTCTGCATATGAGCAAGTAATTATTTTGCTAACTTCAGTTGTACTTTAGTATATAAATACAGAGAAAATAAAGGAGAAAAAAAATGTGCAAACTTTACAAAAGAATGGTATATCTTCATTAAAGAAATTAAAAAAACACTCCTTTGAAATAGAGCATGGTAACAGACTGAGACAAGTTTTGGAACAGAAATGTAAACTTTCATAGGGAGAATGCAGGTGCATATCTTATAGTATCTTAGCCCACTTTCTGTATTTAATCGAAGATTTTAGAACATAGAATACAATTCCATCAGTTTAGAAGAATCTATTACTACTTTAATGCTGAAATATAGGTTTGCTTTCAACTGAACATATTTATTTAAATCATACATAATATCTCATTCATTTCCTTTAGAAATATTTTTCAAGTTCTGCCATGGGCAACAATTTGAAATAAAGTGTAGGTAATTTTATTGGATTTGAAAAGCTATTCAGAACAGAATTATTAAAACAATTATCAGAATCTTAAATTGGTTAAATCAAAGTGACATTCATAATATCTTAGTAATTTGTTTTCAAAACTATGTCATGCTACTGTCTTCAAAATCTTGTGATTTAGTTTACCTGTATCTTACTGCTGATTTGTTACTTGTACTCTACACTGAGGTAGTTTATATACTCAGACCAGGGTAAATCACAAGTTAGCAGAGTTTGAGAAACACTTTTTTCTCTCTCACTCCCTTTCTTCATGGGTAAGCTGTGAAATGGAAAAACAGTAAGAAACCTTTCAGGTTTCCCTTCATTTTAGGGAAGCACTCCAGGGCAAATATTGTCCAGTATGTGCTCTTCTATGTATAAAACACCATTAACATAAGCCTGCTTTTCAGGAATTTCACAAAATTAAATCAAACAGAATTATAGTCCACATGAGCAGATGTTTGGAAACATTTCCTAAGACTACTCAATTACATTGAGATATAATGGGCATGTATACGGCAAAAAAAGTTGAAAACGGCTATTTAAATGTTTCAGAAAACTTTCCTTAATTTTGATTTTAGTTAAAAATTAGTTTCAGTTTCAAAGCAGTTGCTGAACCGGCTTCCCCTTACAAGCAATTTGCAGACTGCAATGAGGTCTCCCCTTTTTCTTGTCTTCTCCAGGATGAACAGACCAAGTGACCTCAGCCACTCCTCTTGTGGCTTCCCCTCAAGGCACTTCACTGTTCTTGTGTCCCTCCTTTGGTCACTTACTAACTGCATTATATCTTTCTCGTGTTTTGGCACCCAAATTTGGACTTGCAGTGAGGCCACCCCCATGCAGAGCAGAGGGGACAATCCCCTCCCTTCCCCAGCTGGTGATGCTGTGCCTGATGCACCCCAGGATAGGCTTGGCCTTCCTGGCTGCCACGGCACTGCTGACTCAGATTCAATTTGCCGTCAACCAGGACCACGAGATTCTCTTTCCACAGCACTGCTCTCCAGCATCTCATTCTCCAGTCTGTCCCTATATCCAGACACTTTCCCTTGTTGAACTTCATAACTTGATATGGTTGGTGATTGCTCAGCCTCTAATGAGCCCTTCCCCCCCCCCCCCCCCACCCCTCATCTTTTAAAGGACTATGCACGTGTCTTTCCTGGAATGCAAAAAATTATTTTAATTGCTTCTTTCTTAAAATGGTAAAAGATTTTAACACAGGGCCTCTGAAAGTACTCCTGTTTAAAACTTCTGATCTATTTTCCTGATAAGTTGCATCACTCTAATGTGATACAAGCAAGTACCAAATGTGTGATATGGTTAGTCTTTCTCTTGGATTAATGTACGTATAAAATGTATTTTAAAGCAAATTGGGAAAAATAAAGTTGTCCCATGCAAGACATTCCTTCTCTTCTTAAGCTGTTATTAATTTGAGTTTGTGAATGTTAATTAGGCACTCAGTCCAAAATTGCACCTTAATGAACCTGGTCAACTTAAATTGTTGTCACAGCCTCAGTAGATAACAACTGAGTTCCTGCTGATCTTTCCTTACATGAAGGTTAACATGGTGGAAATATAGATACAACACATGACTTTTTTTCCTGTTAAGACCTTTGTCTTCTCGGTTTGAAACTAAAGCTCGAGCTGTGATATTGGGAAGGAAAAGGCCAAAAGTGGGAAAAAAAAATCAAGCTGACTAATATCCAGTGAAATAAAATTTATTTAAGCATATTCGTGGCTCAGAGTAAAGCTCAAAAACATATTTACCTGCAGAAGCAATGACTTCTAGCCAAGCCATATACATTGAAATAATACACTATCTTCTTTAAAAAAACCCAAACCAGCAAAAACAAAAGAAATTAAACATAGAAAAAAATTATTGGCAACATTATTGTGGAGATTTTACATTAAGAAAAATAGAAACTCAGTTTGTGTTCCCAGAACAACCATTACTCAGTCACAGTGCAAATATATGAAAATACAGTGAAGTTAATACTACACAGTATATGGCACAGAAATACAATATAATATGTACAGAAAGTGCAAAGCAGCAGAATTACAGTTGCTGTGGGAACCATACTTGGAATTTAATGACATTTGTTTGTGTCATATCTCAATCATAATGTTGCATTAACGTAGTCATTTGCATTTAATTCTATATTACATTCCCAGTTTAGAAGAACACATTTGCAGTTGCTCATGTCTCTGCTTCCAACAATGATTCAAAATTATATACTTTCTAAGATTATTTTGACAGAATTATATATAACTTCATGATGGAGCATCTCATTACCCTGGCAAGAGACCTTGAAGCAGTATGTAGTCTGTGAAAGAGTTTGGTACTGGCAACTAAAAATCTTGTTTCTAAAGATGGTTTATGAACTACACTATTATACTGTTAAACCTGTACTTTCATGGATGAATATTTTTGTTATGAGGTATGGAGCACTTATTTCTCAGTGACCACAACTTCAATGTGAGTGGTCTGAACTTGTGAGAAAATAGCATGCATGATCCAGTTAAGATTCAATTTGTGCTTTATTTATTTTGTTTTGAGAACATAGGGCATCCGGTTGGGAAGAAGACACAGTCACGTAGCGTAGAGGACCCTAAGCTTCTGTCATCTCCTCTACAGAAAAGCAGTGATGAGAAGCAGGTGGAACAGATACTAATCAGGATAAGGAGAACTGTGCATGGAAGTAACGAAGTATGGCAGAGAATCAACATTTTATTTGAAAACAGTGTAATGTCCAACAAGACCAAAAGAAAATTATATATACTAGTTATAAAAAAATTCAATAATAACTGTAAAATGATTACAAATTTATTTGTATACAGTACTGTTATTTGAATGGAGATGTCCCTTAAGTAATCTCTGCTTAGACCAAGACTCTTTTCTTCTAGCAATCAAACAAGGAAAGCAGGTGCACTGTTCATATTTCTCTTATGAGGAACCATTGCTGACATGAGGATACTTATGGAAATAAAGGTAAAACAATGACCCCTAAAAGAAGTGAAAGAAGTTCTAATCAGTTTCATCAGGAGAAGGACTTCACCTTGAAAATTCCACCTAAATTTTAAACCAAGTTCCAGAATTTTTATTGAGTATACAGAAGACTGATGAGATCTCAACATATCAATTTATTTAAAAAGATTACAAGGATTAGAGTATGTTTCCAGGGTAAAAGGCAGAGAGAGCAAGACCAAAGGAAATATACATTACTCTTGAGCAAAAAGACAAGGCAGTATCATAGAAATCTCCTAAATTCTTTTCAAAGTTGTGACAATATTGTTATAAAAACTCAACCAAAACTCAAACACATTTATTGGGACCTGTTGAGATAATTGCAACCCCTGCATGAAGTTGCTGACTTCAAATTCAAGCCACATTCAAGGTCATTTCTTTGTGAAAAAAATCCTCTCTTTTACCACTTGCCTGCATATGGTTATTGAAGAGATTTGGAATTTAACTTTAGGTTCCCCACTACCTGCCCTCCACATTTATTTGCCTTGGGTATCATTTCACAACATAATAGTCATTTATTTATGGTTATCTATTTTGAGAGTGTCAGGAACAACAAGCTTTCCTACTTTAGAGAGGAATTAATTTATTTCTATGTCACATCTTTTCTTTGAAAGGTTTAGATTTTTTATTTATTTAATAAGAAACCTTATACAGTTTCTTCCTGTCCTCTTACTACAATTCAAGTTACTACTACATTTTTGCTCTTGTTGAGCTGTTTTTGTTTACTTTACTCAGTTGGAATACTTATCACTAAGAAATAGATATTTCTTTTATCAGTGCAACTAATCAAATCAGCATGTGATTGTAAAATCTGTAGGAGCAGTAGCAAAGGGTTCTCATTAACCAATCTTTTTAAGTGGTTATGAGTAGTTGTCAATTGTTTGTCAATAGGCAGCTGGTGAAATGCTTAGTGATGACAAAAGTATTCATGCAGCAAGTAAGAAGTGCTTGCTCTGAAGTATTTCAAGGTCAAGAATTTTTTATTCAAAACCTGGAAGACAGAGTTGTATAAAGCTATATAGTAGATGTGAAATGTCCAGCAGTGCTGTAGGAAATACAGTACAAGGAAAGTAAGTTTCACACAAACTTATCCAGAATTATTAGTTTCAGACTCGCAAAGCATCTTACTGCTAGCAGGTTTCTCTTGAATTAATATAACCATAGGAAAAAAGAGGCCTTAGAGCCATTAGTTTTCTTCAAGTACTTTGGCATGGATATATTGTCTTGACATATCCACAAAGAAAATGCTGAACACCCAAATTAAGGAAAGGGATGTTATATGTCTTAAGACTGTAAAACTTCTGCATTTATTCATGAGTTTGTAAATATGGTATATCCTGTTGAATGAGGTATGCCACATCTTTTTTTCCTATCCTTTCTCCTTCTCAGGCTGCAGAGTACACTTATCATTGAATTCCAGACCTAGTGAATTTTAATAGAACACCAACTTTAAAGTGGGCTCTCTGGCCAAAAAAAGTTCAAAGACATTTTAATAACTGTTAAATGTTTTCATTGATGATCAAAGACCAACTGACATGAGTCATGTCATTACAAATGTGATTTGTTGCTATTGACCTTTTCCTATCAGGACCCATGATAACCTTACTTTGGGTCATAAACTAAAAAACTCTTAAACTATTACCCGAGCAAGTGTAAAATATCTACAGAATAAGCCGAAATTAGTTGATGGTCAGGCGCAGAGAAGATCTACCCATTTTTAATTGTCTTTTGTTTTCCATTTGGTATTTGAAAAGGAACATGTAAAATGTGTCTGAAATGTGCATAATAGTATTGAAGAGACTATCCCAGCAGTTAAAGCCTTTCAAGCCACTACAACACTGTTGATGCTTCCAGGCTTTAATTGCCTGTTGTAAAGCACCTTCATTTTTCTATTTGTTGGCAAGGGTCTATGCTGGAGAAACTTTTCTGTAAGGATAAATTGACAGGCAAGAATCTGTTTACGTTCTAAGACTTGTGTCTGTAGGGCTAGATGCCTTTCTTGCTTTTTTCAGTGAGGTCATGTTTATCTGTATGATAGGCTTGCTTGAGTGGATGGGCTCTGTGGAGGTTTCCTTTTCCTGGCTTTGAGAAAACTGAAACATTGGAACACATTATGTGTAATTGCAAGAACAGTTAGTAAGCCAAACTTGGAGAGCCTTGGGGCACTTTGGTTTGTGGGTTAAATCAAGCACGAAGTCATGGGAGCAAGAATCATCTCTTCTTTGCCCATAGTTGGCAGCATAGGGAGGAATCAGGCTGGTGCAGAAACTGGAAAAACAAAATCAGCTGAGTTCCCCTAAGGCACTGTTCTCATTATCAGCCAGTGAGTAGCTCTGGCTAGAAATAACGCTGCTCATCTACTGTGCATCCTGCTCCTGGCTATAATGAATCACAGTTTGCCAGAGTGATGCATACACCTTGACTTTGGCAGTAATCCACTGTCATAGCTACCTATTCCCTTGTAAGACAACAGGAGGAGGGAACATTTAACTGAGGTAGGAGTCTGCATGAAGGCAGTTCCTTGCTGTCTTGGCAATGTGCCTCTGATTTCACACAGCTCCAGGCATGTGAGCTCTCACTGGGCAAATAATGTTTGAAACAAGCTGGTGGTTGATTCAGGCAACTGACTGGTATTCTCACCTCTCAGTTTGTGGCAGTTTTCATTTCCGTGCCTCTTCTTAGCCTTTGTTTCTTCTGGTTATTTCTTTTTCCAAGTCTTGTTTCCTTAGTTTTCACATGAAGCTAGCATGTTTTTCACCTTGCTCTCCTATTTGATAAGGATCTTACTGCTGACTTTCCTCCATGGTTTATGTATCTCAGCTGCTCAAGGTAGAAATGATAGTGAAGATTAGGTTATGAACCAGAACTCACCACTTTGTTGCCAAAGTCGGTGTTACAGGGTTACTAAGCTTTGAATATAAGTAGAACAGTGTTGAAAAAATAACAAGGTTTTTAGCACTCCAGAACTTAACAATTCTTCTTTTACATCTCTATGCAAAAAAATGGTCAGTATCACTGAAATGAGAAGACAACTATTTTATACTTGATTTCTTATCTTCACTTTACTATTTTGTTAATAAAGAGAATGAAACAGCAAGTGCTTAGATAGGACAAAGGAGAAAGTGAATGGAACAGCAGAGCAGACATTGGGGCCCCTGTTTGCTTTAATTGCCAAGGAAAAATGAAGGACATTCTTGACAATGCTCATCACTTATTCTTGCACTGGAGGTGACTGACATGTATCTTTATGATACCTGCCTGTCAAGCTCCTGACATTTAGGCTAAGCCAGTGCTATCTGTTGAGATATAACCATGTCACTTTCAAGTATCATTAGGCTACACTGCAGCTCAAAATTTCATTAGACTCTATTTCCGGTTCTGCTATGCTTGGTAAATTCTCCTTGCTAATAAAAATTCAAATCCCCAAACAAACCAAGAGTCACCAATTCCCACTGGTGCCTTTTTTATATTAAGGTAATTCAAGAAGTAAAAATAAATTTTCAGCCTTTTTTGAAGATGTTTATGGATACCTTTAAGAATGCTTGTCTATAAATTAATAATTTTTGTTTCTTTTATGTCAGTAACATTTTAAAAATAGAATAGCAAAACAATAAAGTTAATAATATGACTTGTAGTCAAGTTAATGCCCAGGTAATTTTCAGATAGAATCTTCTGCAAAAAAAGATTGACTTAAGGAAGAAAACTCCGGTTGCATTTTACAAGCAAATTTAGTAAAAAGTAGAAGTAGTTAGAAATGA
Organism: Phylloscopus whistleri; assembly: GCA_017589585.1. Classification (NCBI taxonomy): domain Eukaryota; kingdom Metazoa; phylum Chordata; class Aves; order Passeriformes; family Phylloscopidae; genus Phylloscopus; species Phylloscopus whistleri. The sequence continues at coordinate 4,288,581 of JADMLD010000757.1, forward strand.
AATTTGCAATAGTTTCAAAGAAAGGGAGGAAATGTGTATGGAGTATATTTATAATTTCTTATAACATGGTCTTTTGCTTTCTTGAAGGTGTATAACTTTAATGAATGCTCATCTCACCAAGTGAATGTCTACACCTGCATTAGCTGTCTAACTCAAAGATGAGAAAAGAGAGGCAATTGAGAGATACCACAGGACATGTTTCTGGATTATTTTCGCTGCCTCTTTTAGACTAACAATTTGTCTTTCAGAGCAACTTACTTTTCTTCACTGGCCATTCAGGGAATTTATGTGACTGATTCAGATTTAGGTATCTCCATCATAAATACTTATGTGTGATGCTTCCAAAAGAATAGCTAGAATTAATATTCATGTTGTTAAATTTTAATGCAAACACGCATTTATAACATAATTTTGGAATTAAGTAATGCATATTTTAAAGTAATCGGCCTCATGGCTGGCAATCTGTGGGAATTATGCCCTCAATAGTTAGATGTTTGATATTATAAATATTCAGCTTATACAGAGAATTGATAGACGCAATCCTATTTAAGACAGATTTGAAAGGTAAGGGTGCTCAAGAAAGCATCATCCTCAGGTGTAGGAACAGTCCTGATACTCAAACAGAGGTGTAGATGTATCAGGAGACCTGTTTGGCTAAGCAGGATTTTCCTGATAGAGCTCCCACCTCTAAAAGCAGAACACAGAGGAAGAAAAAAGGGACAGAATACAATGGTGGAGTTTAAAAACATTCCCCAAGGAGTGTAGGGATAGTGTCAGGAAAGCCAAAATTCAGCTGGAGTTCAGCCTTGTGACAGACATTGAAGGCAACAAGAAGAACTTCTAATGTATGTTGTAGCATCAAAGACTGAGCAAGGACCCTGTGTGTCCAGTGCTAATCGGAGTGGGTGATTGTCTTGGTTTGACAAGACAGGTGTCTGCCAGGGAAACTGGGGTTTCCCTTAGAATAGAGAATGCAAACCCCCCACCCCTGCCAAATTATAAATTTTCAATTAAGGGCTCTCAGGCAAAGATTTGGGAATAGGAATAACAGTTCTTTACTAGGAATATCAATAATACAAATGTGGTAGGAAACAAAACTACCCCACCAAACCAGCAAACAAACAACAACAATTTGGGAAAGCCCTGACAGAATCAGAGCTGCCACCTGGCACCCTGTTAGTCAGGGTGTTGGAAGCAGTCCAGAAGTGAGTCCTCCTGGGATGACAGACGTGGCTCTGTTGGAGCAGGGACGATCCTGTAGCCAAAAAAGGGTCTAGGAGTGATGAGGAAGGGTCTAGGAGTGATGAGGAGGAGTCCAGGGGTGATGAGGAGGGGTCCAGGGGTGAGGTGATGATGAGATGGGGTCTGGCAAAGATGAGATGGGGTGCCGTCTTCCTCCCAGGAATCGGGGTGAAGCAAGTGAAGTCTGTCCCCGGCCGGCTCAGTTTTCCCGGCAGCAATTGTAGACTCCCCCCACTGGGCGGGACATCCCACAATAGGACCATGCATGCAAATGGGGCTTCTGGGGCTCTGGGGGGAGCAGGTATAGTCCGGGGGTATAGTCCGTTAATGGCCCATTACCCAAAAGGCACCCGCCCCTCCCCCCCGTCCCCCTCCTTCCAAAGTTACAAGAAATAAAGAACAATTCCCCAACTGCTTTCAGCAGATGAAAATAGAATACACATTTTTGATTCCATAACCCAGGACAGTGATTTAGCAACAGCAGACACATAGGGCTTAGGTACTCAATACTTCCCTTGTCTGAGTCTCCCAGGTCTCTCTGACTAATGAAAGAATTCAAGAACTATCATCAGTGAGTTAGCAACAGCTTGAGAGAACTTAACCCATAAAAGTTGATGGGAACTGATGGGCTACATACGAGCACACTGAGAGAACTTGTTGATGTCCTTGCAAGATCATCCTCCATCATCTTGAAAGTCATAAAATTTAGGAGAAATATTCAGAAAGAATATGTTTCACGAATCTGCAAACGAGAGCACAAAAAATATCCAGGGAACTACAGGCTATTTTAATTTAACTTCAGTCTTTAGAAAAGTCATGAAGCAAGTCCTCTTGAAACACACTTCTGGGCACACAAAGGAAGAGAATGATACTGAGGAAAGTTGGCATGATTTAAAGAAGGTAATTCATGCCTGATCAATCTGATCATCTTCCATGTTAAAGTGTCTGGATTTGTGGATAAGGGAAGAGTAGTAGGGGTAATTTACCCTGAATTTGGGAAGGCTAGCAGCACTGTCTCCTGAATATTCTCATGTTCAGCTTATGATATTGCAGTCCAGATGTGTAGCTACTGAATAGATAAAAACCTGGATGTATAGGCTGGTGGTGGGGATCAGGAACTGGACAATTAAGAAGTTCTGTATTGAGGTCTGGTTTGTTTAACTTTATCACGAGCACTCTATTGCTTCCTAGAGGAAGCAATAGAGTGCTTGTTCACCATGTCTGAAGATGACACCAAACTGGGTCGACAAGTCAATGCACTCAGGAAGGGTTGCCATCCAGAGGGACCTGGATAGGCCAAAAGAATGGACAAAGACATTCCTTACGATGTTCAGCAAGGACAAAGACTTAAGTTCTGCATGTGGGAAGGAAGAACTTCTTGCAGTTATATAGGCTGGAGACTGCCTGAGTAGTGGCTCTGCTGGGAAAGATCTGTTGCTCTTCACAGTCAGCTGGATGTGAGCCAGCACTGGGCCCTGGCAGTGAAGCCGACCAGCAGGATCCTGGGCTGCATTGGCAGGAGCACAGCCAGGAGATGAGGGAAATGACTATGCCCCTTTTCTCTGTATTTGTGAGCTGTAGTCTAGAATTGTGCAGTTCATACTGCTCCCACCTCCCCACCCTCACCCCTCAGCTACAAAACAGATTCTGATAATGGGGTGAATTCATTAATGGAGTGAGTAAGAAGCCATCAAACTGGTCAGAGACTGGACCTGCCCTGGGCTTGTTCAGCCTGGAGAAGACACAGCTTTGGCAACATCTATTAGAAATTCTTTATGATGACAGTTGTGGGACACTGGAACAGGCTGTCCAGGGAAGCCATAGATGTCCCAGTCTCTGGAAGTGTTTAAGGTCAGGTTGGAGGGGGATTTGATCAACCTGGCCTCATGAAAGATGTTCTTGTCTTTGACTGAGGGGGTTGGAACTAAATGACTTTAATGTCCCTTCCAACAGAAATTGTTCTACGATTATGTGACTCTATGGTTCTATGACAGTCAAGCAGTAAAGCATCTTGTCCAGAAAAATTGTACAATCTCCATTCCTCGATATTTATAAATTATTACTGTAAGTCTTCTTTTTTGTTAATTTGTTTTTACAATTAAGAGAGTAAGTTTTCAGTAGAGTTTTTGCCGATATGGGAAAAGGATCAGGTCTTCATAGTGCTTCTCAGTAAGCTTTTGACTTACAAAGTTTGGGGAATTTTGTTTGTGGTTTTTTTCTTTTGGTTGTGGTTTTTTTTTTTTTTTTTTTTTTTTTTTTTTGTCAGGAGCAAGGACGAAAATGTAATATGTTACGAAAAGGAAAAGGTTTTAATTTGCATTGTGGACTAGGGATGCTAGTATGACTCTTGAAAATAAGTCATGATGAGGGCTTATAATTGGACTGATCAAAGAGAAAGATAAACATAATCTATGTTAAGAGTCTCAACAAGAAGCTTGCATGCTGGAGAGTTACATAAAAAAATGGAACCTTTTGTCTCATAGTCCACATTGTTCCCAGATTGACTAAAAATATTCTCTATTGCCTATAACCTGAGAACTGTCAGAATTTTGATATTTGTAATAGCACATGAAAATGTTTTATTTCTTTATACTTTCTGTATTTCCAAAGTAGTCAATCTGTAGGTTAAGAAATCAATTTAAGTCAAAATTAATTAATTTGTTTTAGTACCAAAGCAGAGCAGATAAGTCATACTTGGAATGGCAGCCTTAATGAAGATGGCATTATAGAAGTTCTTCGATAGTTTTAATCAGTTAGTTGAGCATATAAACAACTTAAAAATTCTAATTAGCATTACTCAACAAGAAAATTTTGCATTTTGTGTGTCTCTTTCTACCTTGCAATCAGGATACCAGTATGAAAACAATGAATACAATGATGGGTTCAGCAATAAAGAGTGACAGCTTTTTTATTAACAATATATTGTGGCTCTACATATACATGTATGTGAAATCAGAGTTGAGATCACATACTATTTAAAGTAATTTATGAAAAGATGTCTTTAAACTTGGAAAATTAACTCATTCCTGAAAACTTTTAATAGGCACATCAGATAGGAAACACTCTGACTATAAAGGCTTCAGTAATGCCAATGAGATCTTAGCCTGCTTAGAATAAGCTGGATGCACTATGCCAAGTGAAGAGACACTGACATGTTCAGGAGGGTTGGCTAAATATTAAAGTACTGAGTAGAATGACTGTTAGAGAGCAAAATGTTAACAGCTAAGTAGTTTCTACCTCTTGGAATTTTCTTGCTGTGTATCAGGATGTAAAGATCTCCCTTTCCTGTATGTCAATTTTTCAAGTGGTGGAAAAGCCGGCTCAAGGTCCCTTAAGCCAGCTCAAGGTCCCTTTTTGTCCAGGATTGGAGGTATTGTTTGTAGCTGTTTAATCCAGGTTAACATTATCCCACCTTTTTCCTCTTCCCTTTTAATTCAATCATTAATTAATTAGTACTATTATACGTCAATGTGTGTTCTTATTGTATGTACCAAAAACATTTGTATCCACACAGCCTGAATTTTCTTACTGACCCCATTTCACAGGCACTCATAATTAAGCTCATATTCCATGTAGCAGGCAATTGAATCATCTACAGAATTTTTATTTGGGTAAATATTTCCTGAAAATGATTTATTTTAAACATAGCCAGTTTGTTATTTATATAGTCAAAAATACATATAAAGTAAATTCTCTTAAAGAATTGAACTGATATGTTTTCTAATTCTGAAAATTAAAAGTCCTGTGTTTCATGCTCCAAGTTGAAGGAAATCCTTCCTCCCACATCTATTATCACTGATGATAATTCTCTAAACTTTTCCAAAAGTTATTTAACATCACTATTAGCATGTTTTAGCTTTGCAGCTGCTTACAAAGTAACACAAAATGCAGGGATATGGGTAATATTGATTTATTTTCTGAGGGAGTCACCTAGTTGTAATGCTCTGTTGTGTCTTTGACATATTCCAAAATAAAGTCCTTGAATCACTACTACGTGCATCATGCTTCTCTATATTAAAGCAACTTGTCCCCAGCAATTATCATATTACAGCAGTCCGGTTTTCAGTACCCATTTCTATCAAATTTGTGAACAGGGATGTATTCCACAGTGCCTTGACGCTACAAACCCACCATACTTTGTTATCTTTAAGTTCTTGCAGAATGAGAACCTGCTTGAAAATTTCTCTGCATGGTTTGCTATCCCTTTTGAATGACCACAGCTCCTTCATCTCAAGCACTGTCTTCTATTTCATTGCAGACCCACATACTCTGGGCGTGGTGACCTCTTTAAATATCTCACCTATAAACCTTTCATTCTAGTGAATGCTGCATACTGTGGCAATTTGTCTGTTGGGATCATCAGTCTTGCTCTTGAGGTTCACATATGCCCTCTTCAGATGTCTTCATCCAGGAAACACCACATCTCATTCTGCTCACAGATCATAAGATTCCGCTTTGGTTTAGGTCCCTAATCCCTCAGACTCAGAGTCTCTTTTAACTTGTAAGAATAATACTGAAAGGGTAAAAAAAGACAATAAAACTGGATGTAACGACAGCCAATCAGTCAGTAACACCACCACCTCCCCCTCTGCCTTATATCTCCCTTTCCCACTTACAATCAGCAGCAGCTGTAGTGCAATTAAACTCAGCAGGTGTTCGGAGGAATTACATTTTATCACCACCATCCCCTCTCCTCCTCTGCTCCCCCTTTTCTCCCCCCACTCCCACAAGACCCAACTGCCTTTCTTTATGGGTCTATAAAAAAATAGAGCAAGTCAGATATATAACTGCACTAAAGTGTCCAAAGAATTAGTAACAGAAGATGGTGATATATGAAAGAAAATGTGTTCACAGACATTTGGGGGGATTTTTTGGAATAAAAACATTAATATTCTTTAAACTGATAGTTACAAACTCTTCAGGGTGTCTTCATTGTCTTTTCACTTCATGTAAAGCCCTTAAGTTGATTGTACAAGGTTCTGAACATTCTTGTCTGGATTCAATAATATGATTCATCATATGATTATGAAAGCCACAATGATGCTTTCATGTGGGCTACTTGCCTGCTTAAAATTACCTAAGAATGCAAGTGCACTGATGATCATAGTGCTTAGCACTTTGCAGAATCAAATGTTAAATAAGTAATATTATTATCAACTCTTGAAAATACTAAATCTGAAAGGGTTGGATGGAAGACCCAATTTTCTTGTTACTAGCCACTACCATTAGTCAATGAAAAACTAATTCAAAAGATATTTTATACTGCATATTGCCCATTAAAAGGGAAAAAATAACCCTTCCTATTTTGTATTTCTTTCTGTGATTCTTGTTCAGCGTTTCCTCATTTTCTTTAGTTTCTTTAGTCTTTCTCTATGATCAATCATCATGTTTTCTAGCAGACTTTTCCATTTGTATTATTCAGCTTTACCAGTATACTGACTCACTGTAGGACAGTAGTCAGGCAGATGACAGTGGAAGTGACAGAATATTCTAACTATAAAATGTCACTTGCCACTTACTTTTCTGTTAAAGTTCACTCTTTTTTAACTCTAAAATATGACCTTTTTTTTCAGATCTCACTGCATTTAGATTGAAAAATCACAAAGGCAATTTGTAATTTTTAAACATTCTAGTTGATACTAATACTATAGGAACAATTATTTGTTTTGAACTGATTCTTTTAAACACCTTCGGAATTTAATGTTTTGCTTTACACAGCTTACATTTCTGTGTGCTATTGTTGATGCAGAAGTTTTCTGTTACAGTTTTTCCTAAGAGCTTATTCAAAACTGGATCTCATGCTCTTCTGCTGATAAAATTTACTGGGGTGAAAAATAAAAGAGTTTTAATTAGTAGGACCACATGTTTCAGCGCCACAGGGTACATTTGTATCCCTGACCTATGTACCCTGTTTCTAGACTGGAGCTGTATATGCCTCTGAATTAGGTGTTTTAATACCAGTTAGTAAAAATTTTAATATTTTGCCCCAAAAATACATGAATACAATCTTCCAAAAGTTTATATTTTTTCTTTAAAATCTTTAAAACACCCAGGAATGTGAGAATTTTTTTTCTCTAATGAGAAAAAAAAATGCAGATCAGAACTCTTTTCTAGTTTGCAATTTAATTTCATATAAGATGCTGAAAGGAAGCACACATTCAAATGGACTGAGTCAGTGAAAGGGTTCTGTACTGCTCGTGGAATAAGCATGAAAAGTATGAAGAAGACAATCAAGTACTCATATAAATATACACAGACGCAGAGAAACATTGCACAACCAGATCTAGCTGCTGCATTTCTTAACCTTGGACTGTGGAATATGATATTCTTTAATCATAGCTTTTTTTTTCAATGCAATTCTCAAGTATTAAAGCAGCAAATATATGATCAAGGAAGGCTAGAGCCTTATTGGTGCCTCTGAACAACTTTAGCAGGATGGGAATCTTTAGAGTTAATAAGACTTTTCAACAAGGGAAGCTTTGGAATATTATAAATAGTGATTTTTTGACACATTATACAGATTGACCAATATAGTGGTACTTAGCCCTAAGGTATGGGGTATATAACTGCTTAACCCCTAAATCAGAAAGCTTGTCGAGCGTAGTAAGAAATCCTGGGCTGTAGTTCAGGTTTTATAAGGCAGTGTGCTAAAGATCTTTTTGTTCTCTCCACCCCAGATTTCTTTTTATTTTTTTTTCCATTCCTTTTGCGTCAGTCTCTCTCTTTCTCCCTCTAAGCAGCCAAGAAATCAATTGCTCTGGCATTCCTTTCCCTCTACATATAGTTGGAACATTTCTAAACCTTAGTTAATTGTAAAATTTTTGGTTTGGCTTGGAAGTTATCAAAAGATAGACATTTCACCACATTTCTCATAGCAGTTTAACCTTCTAGAAGGAACTCATTAGAAGTGAGTGAAGCATTAAGATATAATTCACTTGCCAAAAAATATAATTTGCAGCTAACAGTGGACTTAGTTTGAATTCACCAAATATTTTCCATTCTTCAATGTTAGATATCTAAGTTTCTGTAGGTGTAGTTTCTTCTTTTACCCTTTAGTCTGGTGGCTAAACAACCCTCAGGGTTACGAAACCCAAGTTTGATGTAATGGATCTGAACTGCTGTCTCTCTTCTTTGTCTCAGTGGTACATCACATAATGTGGAGCATAGAAATGGCCCCAACAGAATAATTATTTTGTCTAAATTAACTGGCAGCATTTTTACTGGAACATTGTAATGAAAGCTCATTAACAGAGAGGAGTATTAAATCTTTATCTTAGCATTTCAGGAGTGGTGTTCGAGGAAAGAGAAATAAATGTCTTCCTGGTTTTTTTTTTGTTGTTTTTTACCTTATAAATATCACATCAGGCACTCTGGAATGGGATGTGTTAATTCCAGGACAGTAAACAGATCCTGCAAGTCAAAGATGTCAACATGATCCCATCTTTTTATAATAAGCAATTAAACAAGGTCTGGGATTTTGAGTACAGAGACTTTGGTCTGCCTCACAGAAATTCCTGTATAAGTGATCACAATTGAGTAAAGCCTTTTTGAATTATTTCTAAAGAAAGGGAGAAAGACGACAGTAAAGTGTTTTTAAAAGAAAGTACTGAAAAATGCTTTTATTTTTAACAATTTCTTGATTTTGTCTTCTTTGTTGAAACAATCTTTATAAAAAGAAAACCTTTTAGTGCTGTAGTTTAGACAGTACTATGTACAGTTCTGGTCTCAGTAAGAAAATATTGTGGAATTAGAGAAAGTACATGTTAGGGCAAATAAAATGGTTAGGTGGATGGAGAATGTACTTTGTGAAGAGAGACTAAAACAGCTTGGCTCTTCAGTTTGGAGAGGAGACGACTTAGGAGTGATGGTTTATAACTGACTTTTATGTAACTGTAAATAGTGCATAAAGTGAATGCAGAATGGTTATTCATTAAATCCTGCAGCACAAGTATAAACTGCTCAGTGCAAAGAGTGTGTGTCCAGTTTAAAACAGTTAAAAGGAAAAAACAGCTCGTGAATTTATGGGGTTCTCTGCCATGAGACTGTATGGAAGCAGAGAATATCAGTCAATTTATAAAAAGGGATTAAGACTAATACATGGACAATAGGTCCATAAATAGATACTAAAAGCACTCAGCATAGTGCTACCTCTTACACCTCTAGCAGAATAATTATAGATATTGGTGAAGGAGATGGACTGTAGAAAGTGTCCAGTCTTGTACATTCTCCTTGTACAGCTTCTCCTATTATCACTGTTGGAGACAGAAAACTGGACTTGATGGTCTGACCCTGAAGAACATTTTTTTATGTATCTGTCAGTGTCTTATGTGTGATTGCAAAAGTTGGAAGAGCAGGAAGCTATATCACCTTGAGTAAGAGAGTGGTATCTCTGAGAAGCAATGGCTTCCATCTTCTGATGTTATCTTAATTTGGAACTGTGTACCAAAAGGTGGTTTCTGTTTGTCATAGCTGCACTATACAAGCTGAACATCAGCATTTTTGCCTTTTTGGAATGCAGTTTTCTAGTCTGCTAAATATTTATCAACATGCATCTTTTTATCAATGAAGAATACAATACTCCATAATATATTTGATCATCACTCTGATTTTAAGTCATTAACCATTGTAGTAAGTGGTTTGTTTTAACCCAGTAGAGGCACAAAATTAGTCTCTTGATATTAGCAACATGACATGTCATTTCACTTGGCTGTTAGACTGTTCTGGATGGATTGAACAAAAGATAAGGATGATGTAATTAAATAGTAGGCTCCAGTTTGACTTACGTCACACATAGGATACATTAAAAATCAACTTTATGCATGTGTTAAATAAATACAACACGTTTTGTCTAAGAGTAAGGGAATGCCATTAACTTCTGTTTTATTTTAGACCTGCTTGAACAAAGCATTAGGACGCTACATCCCCTGCATGCAAAAGTATTTGCTTCCTTTCATAGAGCTACAAAAATGTGAGGTCCAACATTGCCAGAGTCCTATGAAGTATCTAACCAGATTATGGGTTATTATTATTGTTCACTGAAGTAGGATGAATAGTGAATCATAGATTTCCCTGGTGCATTTTTTGTGCGTGTGAAAATTTTAGATTTGTCGAGATAACAAGCTTGGTGGATTTGGACTCAATGGTTGGACTCAACGATCTTAAAGTCCTTTTCCAACTTAAATGGTTCTATGCCTCTAAAATAGCTCCTAGCTCACACTCTGGCAGGCCTCCTAGTGACCTGTGATTCCTATATTCTTTTATGCATTCTCTTCACCTGCTACTATTAAAACTTAGATTTCTTACATCTGTTTGTCTCCTAATTCTTCCACAGAAACTTTGAGAACCTATAGTCTTCCAAGTTGTATTGCATTTCGTATTTTCTGCTTCCTGGAGGTCATTCTGGGGAAAGGCTTATAGATGTTGAGTTGAGGCTGTGCTCCGCTTTCCTGCCTGTATTGTAGTTTCTCTCCTACCACTTCTGACCTGCCAGTGGCTCAGCATCTATTATGAACTTCATTGATCTTTCTCACCATTTCAGTCTCATACAGACTGTCTACTCATCATCCTAGACAGCATTGCATAAATTTGCATAATGTCCAAAAATATTTACTCTTGTTAAAAAACATAGCTAAGACTCCTACAGTGAAGGAGCAACCTCCTACAGTGCCTTCTGAGCCACTCTCATTCTCTGATCTCCCTGAGAGGGGTCTAGGTCTTCATTTTCTTTGTCACTTGAGAAAGGAGAATCATTTTAGTCCTCCCTCATAAGAAATCTCTCCTAAGTCATCTTACATACAGTCAGCTTTCACACATTTCTAAGAACAGAAATCTGTGTACTAGTCCTGCTCTTGAGTCAGATGAGCATTTGCTGCTGAATTTTCTAGTTATGGGAACCAAGAAAGATAGTCACTAAGGAACGTAGAAAGTATAAATGTTTTATCTGTTTTCCACCTTATCCTGTCAATCTTTGCCTGAGGCATCTGGTATTGGAAATGGCACTGTTGGCTAACCTCAAGGACTAACTAACTAGATATTATATTTCTTAACAGTGTAATTCACCTTACATTTACAGCCAAGGGAACACGTCATGATTTCTGCTGTTTTTTTAACTGTGGACTTCGAAGTAATCTCTGTGTGTATGCTTAATTCCATGCTTTTCCACCCCAGTTTTTCCTTACATTTTTCAAATATTGTAATTATCCATTAGGTTATGGAGGTGCCTCTCTTTGAAGTATTAATTATATTTATTACTCTTTATAATTCTCTTTTTTATTTAACCATATTGAAAGTTAGTGCTTAATAATCACAAATTCTTAGGTAACCATCAGTTTCCAGCTCAAAAATTAAACAGTCTTTATCTCTTATGATGATGGTCAAAACACCCTTAATTACAACAGCATTAAGCAGTAGCTCTATTTCTTAAAAAACGCTAATGATCTGTTATTGGTAGATACTGTAAAGCTCATTTCTAATAATTCCTTTTCTTCTCCTTGTTTCTTTGTGTACAACTCTGACAGTTTCCATTCTGATTTTTGTCCAAGTGCCAGAAGCATTTTCCTTTCAGTGCTTTATTTTCAGTTCTGCTGTCTGTTACCATTACAGCCTCAATGTGTAAATAGCAATCACAGCAAATTCTTTCAAGTTTAGCTGAAAACTGATCTGTTTCAGGTGGGCTGTTCAAGAAATTTGCCATCTGGGAGACACATCATGTTACTGGGTTTGCCTGCATGGCTTAACCTTGGCAGAACGCTGGGATAACAGCAACTGGAAAAGGCAGGAAAGTAAGAGTAAGAGGATGGGTGAGTGGGACACCACAGACTGATAATTCTGAAGAGGAAGATGACCATCAGCTGAAATAAATGCTAACCAAGGGACTTCAGAGCCTTTTGAAACAGAAGGCTCACCTTGAAAAGAAGTAGTATGGGAGAAGCTCTGAGACCTGTAGTGTGGGGGGAAAAAGGGAGCACAACAAGTGACAGGGACGACATGACCTTGGTGGATGTGACCTAGTGGCTCTCGGAGCTCTGACTGGACCTGGCCACATGACATCCCCGTGGATGCCCCCAGGCCAGCATGCAAGCACCCAGCTTGCATTTCATGGAAAGGTGTTCAGACATTTGGACATGCATGATGACATTTTGTAGTATTGTGGTTTATCTCTTGTGTTGTTAATACATATCCTAATGTGTAGATTATTGCTTGACAGTGAAATCTTTAATAAATCAATAAACAAGTTTGAATCTGATTTGATTGAAATAATTTGAATATATTTTTCCTTTTTTTCTTCCAATGTCATATAGTAAACACATACAGAGTGCTCTGCCAGTGTATATACAAACTTCAACTAAAACAAGAATGTGCAAGAAGATTATTTTTGGAATTAAATTAAACCACACTGGATAATACAAATGCAACATAATGAATTTTTGGATCTCAACAGACAATCAGAAGATATTGAATTACCACCTATCAGCTGGCCAACTGTGCATTGGCAATGTCATCTGCTTCATCACTCAATAGCAATTTAAAGTCAATTTTGAAAACAAAAAACAACATATAATTTAATTGCACATTTTATTGTGGTAAATTTCCCATTTTTACATTAAAAAAGTGATTCAGGCTGATATAAAAATTTCATCATTAAGTAATTTTCTACATTTTTTTACTCTTTAGGATGTTTTCTCTTAGACATTTTTGAGGGAACATTTCAGTGTTGGAAATAAGGTTGAAAAGGAGAATTTAAAAGGATTATAATTAGGTAAACTCCTAGATGAGTGTCTCCTCAAAAATAATTAATTGTAAGAGCTTAGAAGGAAATAACCTTGTAATTTCTGATTTCTTTGCTTGTAAAATTCTGCTATTTACATTGTATTAGTTGAGAGTCAAAGTTATACAATTTCTTATTTTTTTATAAAGTATTGTTTGAAGTCAGACTTCTGACAGACTGAATAGTGAAAATTAAATCTGTCATGCATCTCAAATATGCACAAGAACTTTTAGGCTGGAAGTTGAAAATTGTTCTCTTTTTTCCAATAATGTACTAGAAGTCGGAAAACTTTTGCATTATATTAGCTAAAATCAGTCTATATTTTTCTTTAAAAAAATCTTTTTCTTTTGCCATATAAATATTCTTTTAAATTTAGGATGTCAAGAAATTGATATCTGGAATTTATTTTAGTTGTGTTTTTTTTTGTTGCTTTGTTGGCTTTTTTTCAGGAAGTTTTAAATTTATAAAAAAGTGAATTATCAAGACTCCCATTATGGTGATAGTATAGTGAAATAGTACTAAAAATTCTTTCAGGAATCATGTGATGGGTAGTAGTAACCAACAAAATCTTTAAAATACAATAATGCAATGACTTTTAAGAGTTGAACTTTGGGGGTGTTGAACTAAGAATGCAAATATTTTGATTTAATAATAGGAGAAGTAGCACACAGAGTAACTCTAAAGCAAAGAGTTCATTACAGTAACCTCACAAAAAATAGGTTTGGAAATGTATTTGTTATTTGTGTTTGTTAGAAGTTACTGTAGTAATTTTTTAAATTTCAGAAATATTCGCAGAAATTTCAATTTGTGTGTCTTATCATTTGCCAGTGAATACTGGAAAACTGCTTTCCCTTGAGACCCACCCAAGAGTGCTGAGGGAGCTGGCAGAAGCCTCTTTTGATCATTTTGATCATTTTGATCACCAGCAGTCCTTGTTATCCAAGGCTGTCCCAGTGGACAGGAACACCAGGAAATGTCGTGCCCATCTACATGAAAAGATGAAAGGAAGGTTTGGAGAACTACACACCTGTCATTTTGATCCTGGCACCAGGGAAAGTTATGGAGGAGATTGTCTTGAGCCCCATCACACAGTGTATACAGGACAACCAGGTCATCAGGCTTGGTCAACATGGGCAGGTCCTTCTTGACAAACCTGATCTCCTTCTGTGACACTCGGTGGTTGAAGGAAAACACCATGCATGGGTCTTAGTGAAGCCTTTGACACCACTCCCCACAGCATTCTCCTGGAGAAATGGCTGTGCATGGTGTGGATGAATGCACTGTTTGCTGGCTACAAAACTGGATGGATGGCCATGCCCAGAGAGGGGTGATGAATGCAATAACATCTGGTTGGTGGTGGGGTGGTCATGACTGGTGTCCCCCAGGGGTGTCTTGGGGCCAGTTCTGTTTAACATCTTTATTAGTGATCTGGGTGGGGCGGTCAAGTGCAGGCAACACCAAGCTAAGCCTACATGATGAAATCCTAGATTTGACAATGATTATTTCTGCTACTTCACGGAAATACTTAGGAAAGGCTACACTTTTGTGGTCTCTAGTGAACTCCTTCAGGTTTTACAATTTTGATGAACATGGGATATACATAGAGAGAATTTCCAGCAGACAGTGCAAGCTCTTTCAAAACTGTTTATAGGCCACATAGTTTAAAAACCTCATAATCAATGTCCTATTTAAAATTGTGCTAATTATGTTATTTTATTTTGCTTTGCGTAAGCATTACCTTTTTTAGTTTTGTGTACTTTTCTAGATATTTGTGTTAACTCATTATCATCTTTTTTTAATAACCTTTTTCTTTGAAAGAGAAAGCAAACAAATATTTGTTTTTCTATGGTTTTGTCTGTTTTTCTGTTTTCAGTATTCAAGTACACAGTGTCAAGATCCAGTGTTACTGATTTATTCTTTGAGGAACAATTGAAAGGAAGCAAAAGAGGATTTCCCTTTGCAGGGAAATCATTTGTGCTTTTCAAGCATTATCTTCTGACTTTGTGCACAGAGCTGTCATTATTTGGATGAACATTTCATTTCTTTGGAATGTATTTATTTTCTTAGTTTTTATATTTCTGTATACCAGTATGTCAGACTCTGGCAGTGCTTCATTCCTAAGTAGGGTATGCCAAGGCTGTTATGAATGTTGATGACATGCTTCAATCATGTCCATTTTTGCAGAACAGAATCATGCCAGCAAAGTATTAAAATATTCTTCCTTCCAATAACTATAACTTCCTCTTAAAATTAATTATTTACTACCAGCTAATATTCTTTAAAGGGAGTAGGGAGAAGGCACACCTTTGCTACTAGTGTACTGGGCACTAGGCTAATTAATTTTAATTTTCATCCATTTGTCAGAGGAAAATCCTTGTTTACTATATATAAAGGTAACTAAAAACCACCCAACTGGTGGGTTTTTTCCAGTCAGCTGTAGTAATCTGCTTCCCAGAAATCAATTTCTTCCCTCTCATTTTCTTTTGAGTTAGTATATTATACCCATAGAAATACTACAATAGTGCAAAAAAGGGTCTCTCAGTCCAGTTAGTTTGCTAAAAGCCATGAAGTTAGAAGTATTATCTGGTTAATGATGGGGTCAGTGTAACTTTCTCATGAGAAAATCAAACTGGTCATGTATCACTCTATATTGAATGTATTGCAGTCGTTGATCTCGCAGTGAATATATAGTCAAACAGTAATGCCATTTCAAAACACGCCATATTTGTATTTCACTGCCAGTAAATTTTCCAGAAGAAGGCTGTTCTTAATATCTATCACTATCTTCCAAGCAGTGGAAGAGTGAAGTGAAATACATACTACAAAATACAAGAATAGAAGGTAATTTGTCTTAGACTCTATAACCCAATCTTCTTAACTTATTTTCAGTGTTTGCAAATTTTATCCAGACATCTTGCTAATCTCTTAAACATCATTGTATTTACCTCCTTGTGGTGACATGTTTCCTAGGTTGTCAGTTGAACAATTCAGTACTATTAGACTTGAAATTTTAATCTGACAGTAAAACTCAAGAAAAAGGTGGTTTCAACTGTCCTTCGCTTTCGGGTAGTTGCTTTCCCTTTCCCCATCTTTCCTGTCTGACCACTGTATACTTTAATTATTCATGTGAAATCCTGGTTTTAGCTTGTATCAGCTTGTATTTAGAGTTGGCCATCAAGCTCAACATAAAACAGATTGACACTCAGATTGTCTGTTGATGCAACAAGTAAAAGACGTGACCATTTTTTGTGAATTTGTTCAATGAAGTATACTAATTCGTTTGCTATTTAATAGAATATTATTTAGTTTCTCTTTTCATTTATTATCTTTCATTTCTTTTAATTAAAATGCATACATTTCAATTAAAATACAATCATTTCATCATTAATTTCACTGTAATTTCTAAAATATCTCAATGTGTTCTAGGAATAATCTCTTGGTTTTTAAGAAAATAGAAGCCGCAGAGACATTCTTAATATCAATGTTTCTTTTTGCAACAAAATTTCCAGCATAAAGACATAGATGAAAAATTTAAATGTCTTTTAAGAGAGACATTTTGCAGGTTCCAGATATTTATTTTATCTTAAAAAATACTTGAGTCACAGTGAATAGATATTAAATAGTAAAGAAAACTTTTGAAAGCATGGACCCATTGCTCCAGTGAACCTCAGCAATTAAATATCTTCATTTTTATTATCTGAATATTTATAAAGCCTGAGGTCAGTAAACTGAACCAGAAGGGGGAAAATCTAGTTAGATACATAGGCAGCATGTTAAATGCAATGAACAGGAAGATCAACTAAATCAAGTTGAGCAAGTGAACTAGCAACTGGAGCATGAACAGGTTCATACATAACTGGTATTATATTCTTCATTTGTTCTTTACATATGACATACATTCACCTAAAAGAAAGCTGAAGAGGTACGTTTTACAAGAGCATTTATTGATGCAACAAAGGCAGAAAAAACCCCAAAACCAAACACTGAAAGAGGGTTGTTTAGATTATATTTTTAGGAAGATTAGAATTAAAAGATTATATTTTAGGAAGAAACTCATTACTGTGATGGTGGTGAGATGCTGGAACAGGTTTCCCAGGGAGGCTGTGGATGCCACATCCCTGGAAGTGTTCAAGGTCTGTTCGAATGAGACTTTTAGCAACCTAGTCTAGAGGAAGATGTCTCTGCTCATGGTAAGTTGTTTGGAACTGGATGATTTTGAGGCCCCTTCCAACTCAAACATTCTATAGCTCTATGATTCTATAGGTTTTTTTCATTTAAAGGTGTTATGATAGTTTCATATCAAAATTATACTTATAGAAAGGGCTCAGAGATTCAGGGCTAAGAAAGCTTTCTCCATTTGGGGTGGAACTTCCTTCTAAATTGTTATATATTTTACAATGTGTTTCAATTTCAAGTATATGTACATGCAGCACAATGACATTTGAAGCGAAAGTTGGTCTGAATCTGATGCTGCTATGCTATGCATTAAAAGGAAGGTGATAACAATGTAATGGTTCCAGTGTCCTTACTTGGAAATGGCTGATATCATCATTATTGTTCCTAACACATTGTTTTGGCACATTCTGTAATGTCTTAAAAACAGGGAAATAGCTTAGGGTGTGATAGGGTTTGCTTACTGTTGTTTATTCAACTGTTCAAACCAGATGTCCTGCCAATGAAGTCGGAAAATATACTGAGGCATAGTTGGCATGGCTACTGATGTGCATCTATTGCATGTTTTATCAAAAAAATGATGTCCTAGTCTAATACCTGCCCAAATAGAGAGAACTGAAAACCTGTGACAGATTCAAACTTGCAGCAAAAGCTTTTAGAGCATGAAGTTGTAGGGTTTTTTATCATTATTTTTAAGACTCCTATACATTTTCATTCTTAAAAAAAATAAAGAAACCTTAATACACAGCAAAAAAAGGTGTGTGAGAAATAAACTATATGTAGCAAATAAACTATATGTAGCAAATCATAAATACACTGAAAAGCATAATTTCATGGATGGAAATGTCTTCAAATAAAAGAAATATAGGTGATGAAGTCTACTACAGTTCCGTGCTTCAGAACCACGGATATAAGGGTATCTGAATAAAGATATGTAAAATCAATTTATTAACCTGCAGTAACTTTATATTCAAAATGTAAAACCCAAATCCCCCCAAATAACTAGAGAAAAGTTAGTGATGGCACACACAGATACACAAACACACATGAGTATAAAAAAACATCAGCAGTGAGCTGGAAAACCAGAACTACTGAACAAGCAACAGAAGTTTAGTGTTCACTTAAAAGTGCTGGAGTTGTTTCATTATTTATATTACAGATGTGTAATTGCAATAACATGTCTTTGAAATTCCAAATAGAATTAGTTCTTGTAACTGGGAATAATTAGCACTTGTACATCTTGCAGAACAATTTTATTTCATGCTGTAAATGATCCCACAAAATAAAATATGAAACTTGTATTTATGTTTTATATGTATTGCTTTGGATATAATTATTTTCAAAAGATAACCCTAAATAAAGAGATGTCAAATAGATAATCAGCGTATATAAAGTATATTAAATGCACAATAAATATAAATATAAATGCATATTATTTGAAATTATACTCTAGATAGATCAATATAAAAAATTCTGTAGTTTTTTTGAAATATTTTCGTGTTACTGCCTTTATTTGATCCTAACAATTATAAGCTTTCAAGCTGTAATTTTGAAAAAATGATATTAAAAAAATTTTAATGAGTGAATAAATCTTTTACAAACTATAATACTTCTGAGCATGAAGAGGTAAAGATATTAAAGTGAACCAGATCTTCAGAGTTTCATGGCTCAGTACCTGTCATACAGCAAATCAGCTGTAGACACAGTTTTGTAGGTTTTCACAGCATGTTTTGATATTGTTACATTCTGCTAACCAAAAATATTTCATATTAGATAAGTTTAACAGTTTGCTACAAAATTCTGATTAATTTTTTTGAGAAAGGGGAATTGCCTCTTCATGAAACATGACACCAACCTAAAGTAATAAGCTTTAAAATACAAAGTTGTATTTTAGCTGTCTAAAGTATCTTGGTTCTAACAATTTACCATGGATTAAAATCCTGTTTGTATCCTTCTTTTCAGTTTTTAATAAATATGCTTCTGCTTATATTGTTTTATAATATCATCTATACCTTACTGTTCAACACTTTGTAGGGTATATAAATACAGATTGTGACTTATGGTCTTGATTAGAGATAGATTTCTGGATGCCCTCAAAATGGCACAAAATTGCCACCAGAGATCTTCTGTATAAACTCTGCAGCACTAATAACTACTACTTTAAAACTATAACATTGCCCATATAGAGCTTTTGTGTATTTTCCCCACACATGCTGTCTTCAACAGCATTTTGAACAACTCTTTTCTGTTCCCTGGGGGCTTTTATTTGTCTAATTTGTTTTGCTTTTTGCTGATGATGCCCAGTATCTGCCCTGATGATGGTCAATTGATCATGGGTAAATGTCACTGATAAGATGGGTATTTTTAGTCTCTTTGATGCTATTCCAAATCCTTCATCTTCTTTAGATGGGATTTTTTTGTCAGTACATGTGCATGTATGTGATTTGTCAAGATGTTAATTGGCCTTTAAAAATGTCCTCTTTTGTTTTTTTACAGGCTTTCTGATGAAAGGAAGTTTTGCAACTATTTTTAAAAGTACCTGTTTCTCAAATACAAACCTGATATTTTTAAGGGTACATACTTTACTGAGAGGAAGTAGCATTCAATGTGTGTGCACACAAATATTGACAAATCATCTTGACATGCCTGCCAGCACAATAGTTCCAGAGATATATTTCTTAAAAATTTTTTTCTTTTCCCCCCATAACTGGTATATTCATGCATCCTGCGTCCTGCACTTTGCAGACTTTTTCAATGTTATTAAAAATACCTCTCATCCAACCTTATGCTGAGCTACCATGCCTGGACATCACTGCTGGCTGCTGGGGTAAGCACTCCCTGAGTACTGAGCCTCTGCTAGTGCACAGAAATGCTGGTTGTAGCAACCTACTCGTATTTGTCTGCTACTGTGAATTTACACTAGGCAGAGCAGACACTTGGAAAACAGCGCTAACTTCTGTACCTTACAATCATTAATGATATTTCTCAGTTCTGCAGTTTGTATACAATACTTCTGAACAATCACTTAGAGTGATGGAACGTACACTGACACACTTGAGAAAGGATGAATGTCTTCTTATTCTTAAATTGAAATCCTCATAGATGTTGGCAACACAGCTTATATTGCAAGTTCATTGATCTTGCCTTGAGAGCTTTGATTTGCTGGGGTGCTGAGGCAGAAGCATGGTAGGTTTTTTTAATTAACTGACATGGGAGTGCAATTGTGCACAGTGATTAGAGCAACACAGCTATCATAGAGTAGGGATCAAATTTTTGCTCAGAAATATGTCCTAAATGAACTGTTGTTCTAACAGAGTACCTATCTCCTCATGGTAGTAAATTGTTTAATTTTCAATAAGATCTCCCCCTGCCCCTCCAAACTAGCTTATGAAAACACCACTGAGTTTATTGTTTTGTACAGGCTCTCCTCCCTTGTAGTTCACTGATAAAATCCTATCATTGTGGTTATTTGCCTTATGAGGAAACTTGGATATATTTTTAAAAGCTATTTGGTATTCTTAAAAAAAGAAGTTTAAGGATGGATGATTATTGGACCAAAGCTTCTACCTGCAATACTACTACCTTCTAACAAAAATGCCATGCCATCATAAGTGTAATTCAAAGACAAGATAATTGTAAAACCCTTAAAAGATGAGAAATCAAGAAATACTTTGGTGAAATGCTTTATTAGGCAAGAAAATATCTATGGTTACATAAATATGTTAATACATAGCTCTCAGAACAAATGCTAGCAAGAGGAGGAGTTTAGACTAAATCATTATTTCTTTTGGGGCTAGATGCATATTTTTGGATGGAATCCTGAGCACATATTTTGATATTTAATTGGTAGAATTTGAAATTTATTTTATTCCCAAATAATGTACACTGAAACGTTGAGGTATACAGGAATCTTTCTCTTAAATGTCTAAATGGGCAGACTGTTAGGTCATCCCAAAAATATTAAGTTTTAGAAAAACATATTAATAAAAAATGCTACATAGTTTGGTCATAAAGACACTTTAATGGTATGGGCCTTTAATGTGATTTGCTCACCACACATTCATGTGTGAGTTTTCTGTGCAAAGTGGACAAGAAGTCACTGCAAAGGCACACAAGTGAAAGATGTTAGTAAGCTACATGCATATAACTGTATGAGTACTGTCTTCATCAGCTGGATTCTCTTAGTTAATGTGATTAAATAATAAGCTCTTCTAAATTGAATTCAACTTTAGACATGACATTAAATCCTCATTTCCTGATAAGCTAGACCTTGTTCTTGGTTTGAAGATAACTGCCTTCCTTGTGCCATACTTATTTTCTGTGGGAAGCAAGGACGTAATCTGAGGAAGTTTTCCCTCTCCTGAGACCTAGAATAGAAAAGTTTTAGCTCTGCACTAACAAAGTGTGTCAAAAACTGTTTATTACTTTCAAGTCTAGTATTTCAAGGCTCTATAGGTTAGGAAATTGGAATTCACTGCTATGCGGGGCAATCTTCTGAGGACACTATGAAGAACAGAAAACTTCACCAAGCATGTAAGAGCACTACATGACTCACATACAGGAAGAATAGATATAAAACCAGAATGGTTGATGTTGGAAGAGGCCTCCAAGTTCATCTGGTCCAACACCTCTGCTCAAGTAAGGATGCTTAGAGCCAATTGCCCAGGACCATGTCCAGACAACTTTTGAGTATCTCCAAGGATGGAGACTCTACAGTGTCCCTTGGCAACCTGTGCCAGTGCTTAGAGTAAAAAACATGTCCTGGTGCTCAGAGGGAACCTCTTTTGTTTCACTCTGTGCCCCCTGCCTCTGTCCTGTCACTGAACACTACCGAGAAGAGTCTTTACACTCTCAGCTATTGATGAGAACCACCTGAGCCTTCCCTTCTCCTGGCTACACAGTCCCTGCTCATGGGAGAGATGCTTCAGCTCCTAAATAATATTTGTGGCCCTTTGTTAGACTCGCTCTGGTATGTCCATGGCTCCTTTTTTACTGGGGAGCCCAGAACTGCACAGAGAATTCCAGGTGTGGCCTCATAAGCGCTGATAAAAAGGGAAGGATCCCCTACATCAAACTGCTGGCAATCCTTTGCCTAATCCAGATGAGGAACACATTCCCCTTTCTTGCAGCAAGGACACATTGCTGACTCGTATTCGACTTGTGTTCACACCAGGGTGAACACCCCAAGGTGTTTTCTGCAAAACTGGTTTCCATGTGTTCATAAATTGGTAAATGAGATTATTTCTTCCTCAGTGCAGGACTTTGTGCTTCCCCTGGTTGAACTTCACAGTGTCCTTGCTAGCCCATTTCTCCAGACTGTCAACATGCCTCCAAATGGCAGCATGACCCTCTATTGTATCAGACACTTCTTGCTGTTTTGTGTTACCAGCTAAATTGCAGGGAGTACATTCTGCCTCATTATCCAGATTGTTAATGAAGATGTTTAACAAGACCTTTGTAAAAATTCTTCAAAGCATATACTTTGGCACCTGTGCCAAATTTATGATAAATCCTGTTGGATGGAAGCTTCTCATTAAATATTCTGAAGAGAAAAAAAAAATCCAGAATTTCTTAGAAAACTTCTGCATCAGAACTAATATTACCTGGAGCACAATTTTCCCATATTACCATTATTTTTTGGTAATAATTCCAAAACATTAGGGTCCTATAAATACTAGGCTGCTACTCGCTTTCTGGTAAACCATTTACATGGTACAACCACAGATTAACCATTAGAATGTGAAAGCCTTTCCAAAAAAACCCCACCAATTGAAGTCTTATATATACAGAATTCATACCTAATAGTTCTATCTTATTAATTTATAAACTACTGGATGATAAATTGAATAAATAGTATAGTTCTAGCTCAGTACACATCAGATAAAAATAAACCTGAGTATTTTAGTTTGATACTATCTTAATTTTTCATAATTTTTTTAATGCTTAGTAGATTGCATGGAAAACTAAGGCATTACCACATTTACATCTTGCATAGCAAGCGTAGCTGCCCTGACACAATAGACAATAGCATGCAAGATAATAATTGTCTTGAGTTTGCCTGCAGAAGCCATCTGAAAAAAGCATTTAGCCTTTTATATTTTCTTTCCTTTTTGTCCCTATGACATCTCAAACTGAAATGCTGCAAATCCTCTTTGCCTTTAGTTTTGTTTGTGTGTAGAGCATAAACCACATTTAGCACATAATTATTTATTATGTATTTGTTGTAGTCATTTTAGAAACCAAAATTACTTCCTTCCCTGCTGTTTTCAATCTAGTCACTGGATTCACCAGGGATAGAGGCTGACCGGTACAGTAAAGAGTAAGCAGGAATTTTTTCATCAAACTTTACTGTGTGTACCAAATTCACACCTCTAAAATAAAAAATGACATATTTGTTATTTTGGAAGGCACCTTGGTTAGAGATGAAAAGCATTGAAATTAGTGATAAGAGACAGGAGACTACAAAGAGCTGATTAATAAGCTTAAATATGTAGAAAGAAATATTGGCATTCGAAAATATGATTAACTGAAGGGGGGAAAACCTAAACTCTGATATTCTTTTGTTAATTGAGGAGGAAGGTAGGATCCATCATTATGCAGATAGCAGCAATGTTCAAATATATTTGGTTTGTGTCTGAAAAGAGGCTGAATAGGGGTATGGTTTTCTGAGTAGCCAGGTGATGGTTATGTCCTAAGCAAGGCTGTTTCATCTGCCTTGCAGATATTGTTCCTTGAGTTTCTTCCGTGTGCTGTTCAGACACCACTGTTTCTTCAACCACAGAATAAACCGGGTCAAGGAGATCACTTGACTCTCAGGAATGGAAAAAAAAAAAACGCAGAGAGATTTTTCAGCTGGGTCATCTTCCATAAACAATCCAAACTTTATTTTGTGTTTTCTGTCAAAATCAAATTTACAGAAATACCATCTAGATAAGGGCATTTGGTTCAGGAAGGGTGTTTGACATCTTGTCAAGCATCTGACACCTTGTCAGATCATCACTGAAGAGCTATCAGAAATACATTCATGGATCATCAGCATTAATTGTGTTACAACTAGTTGTCCATCCACTGGGACAATGTTTTTCATACTTCTGGTAAGTGTGAAGGAAACACTGTGTGAGGAAACTATGAAACAGACAAAAATATCTGTTTCATAAAAATCTCTTGGCAGATTGGTGTGGAGGTGAGGATTCATCACCATACATTAAAAAGAACTTCAGGTGATAGAGACCAAGAAAATTCTTTTCAACCCTTCAATATGGCTTTTATTTTGACACTGCACAGTCACAGTAGGATGCAAATACAGTAACAGTGACCTGAGAAATCAAAGATGATAAACTTGCAAATATAATCTTATGAGCATTAGTGAATTCTCAGATGGACTTATTTTTGTACATTGTCAGTGGTCTGGAAGAAGACAAGATTATTGCCGATATAATGTAGATGAAATAAAAATGCTAAAGTGCTAAATGACAATTTTTAGATTTTTTTCTTGACTGATTTTTTTGAGGTTTTGTTGAGATCTCAAAAACATAATATCCTTGCAGGGTTATGAGTTTTAGAAAATTATAGTAGAAAGAAAGTATGCTGGATTTTATAATTTAGTATTTACTTTTGTTGGGATACAGTACTGGCAAGATTTTTAATCTATAACTGCAAAATTTTAATACAGTTACAGAAAGGCTACCAGGTTTTGTATGAAGACAGAGGATGCTGTTACTTCAATATTGTTTATTTATTGATTGTCTCATACTTTGAAGAATAGTACAGAAAATGTTCATGGTTTCAGAAGAGTTATTGGAAGGTTATCTCTGAAGCCTGGGAACTTATTGAGAGACACAAGAAAAATCTGGTCACGTTAATCTTCATAGAAATATAAGAAGAGTTTATTTTTGCACAATCCTTAGCAACTATAGAAGTAGAAAATTAGTAGTAGACACTCTCTTAATGTAGCAAAGGCAATGAGTTTCAAGGATATAGAAAAGAGAAAGCTAGAAAAATTAGTATCAGAAATTAGACATTTTGTTTTTTCTCGTTGAACTAGCCTCCCACATGCTAGAGTAGATTCCTCATGCACCTGAATTGTTTAATTCAAAATTGCTTGTTTCTAAATAATAAACACCCGGAAGAAAAGCTGTAGGGCAAAATAAATACTTGATGAAATTCATTGCTCTGTTTAGAACAGATACAATTGCTATTCTTAGCTTAAAAGTATTAGTTTATGATCTTGAATATGAAAAATCATATTTTATACTTTTTAGGAATAACTCGGCATCTTCTGAATACTCATGAGCAGGTTTTGATTTTTTTTTCAAGGCTACTGAAAGCAAGTTCAAACTACCTTAAGGGCTAAATGAATACCACATGCTGTCTTAGATCCTAACACGTTTTCACTTCTGAAGAATAAACAATAAATGGGAATTAGCCTTAAAATTTATTTTTTTAAACTCTCTGTCACATAGCTTTCTGTGTTCTTTGAACAAAGGGAATTCAGTGAGTTAGATTTCAAAAGAGCTCAAAGAAATGACATCTCAAAGAAATGGCCAAATAACTTGAAACTTCTCTCTCTGCCTCTGTCTCTGTGTCTGTCTCTGTGTCTGTCTGTCTCTCTATCTCAAAACTACATGATGAGGGATGTTTGTGACACATGTTTTTGAATAATTAGCCAAATTGTTACCTAGAAAACAACTGAGGTAATTCTGAACTTTAAGGAACCCTGTAGTGTTGAGGTCCCAGGTTGAAAGACAAAATCCATGGAAGTCATAGAAACGATATCCATCCTTTGTCCAAAAAGTAAATTGTTGAACTTAGCAAAAAAGTCTTAGAATAATTTCTGGTGTTCTTTAAACTTGTTTTCTTCTCCAAATTGCATAAAAATCAGACCTCTGGGATAGCTAATTTGATGGCTAGTTGAGCTTCTTTTAATGTTGCCCTTTTTAGCAAGAACTCAGTCTTAACTATGAAGCTGTGAAATTGCAAAAGTTTCAGCAAAGATATAGCATTTACATGTTTGGCTAATATTTTCCCTATTGTATTTACTAAACAATGAAAAAAATTACACATTTTAGAGAAAACTAATATCCAGGATAATAAAACCAGTTCTAAACATTTAATCACTGAAGATTTAGAAAAATAATTGTTCTTGCTTATCTAAGGAGCCCACAACTGGGACATTCAAAGTCTTATTTACATTCATAGTAACTAGAGTTTGATTAGGACCAAGCTTAAATGTGAGAATGAAATACCAGCAACTCTGCTTATATATGTTTTGCTCTTATATGACTGGACAAGTTTTTAACTACCAAACGAGTAAAATTGAACAACACTGACATTCTGATAACCAAACTCACCTAGTAACACCAGACATTTGAAAATGATTGACCAGCTGACTTAAAATCTGTCTTTATCACAGAGGGATCATAAAAAAGCCCATAAGGAATAGGCATTCCCAAAGAATACTACAAACAATATGCCTAGAAATTCAAAAGCTCAAGGAATATCTTAAAAACACAATTTATTTAGTTTTATATTTTTAAACCAGATGTGATTTTTAACCATATTTAATTAATGGTTTATCTTATGTATTGTATGTATCAGAATATATCCTATACTTTTAAAAGATTTCTGAGAAAGAGAATGTTGCATTTCAACTTCAGTCTGATTTGGCAGATACCAATCCGACAGTGGATATCTCATGTAAAATTTATGCACTTGAATTTTTAAAAGAAGATAAGTAAATACATTGCATAATCACAGAAATTAATTAACCTAACCAGAATTAAATAAAATTAATCAAGTAGTTATATAGACTTTTTGGAGTCAGAATAATAGTAGTATTATCTAATTGTGTCTTTGCAGATAATGAAGATAAAACGCTGCTTTTTAGAATTACAAATGAGAAATTTCTTTTACATATAAATTTAATAAATCTTTCCAAATCTTCTGTGCACTGAAAATAAAATACAAATCAAAACTAGAGACATTCAACATTTGAAATCTGGAAATGGAGCTATAATTTATGTTTGTTAAATGATAGATAACTGAATCAGGACATCTGGTATAATGCACAATAATTTCTAATATAAAACATGAGCTTGTGATGTTGAAAAATCAATACAATGAAAAATCCTCCAGAGTTGAAGAATGTGAGTAGATCATACAGGAACAAAAAGCTGCTAATATACTTGACCAAAAGAAAAAAAAAAGTCTGTTCTTGAAATTGAAAAACTAGACAAGACCTCGCAGTCACTGCATCTGGATGTAATAGCTTCCTAGCAGAAACACAAAGTGGAACTTGCTCAGCTAGAACAGCAGATAACACAGCTTGAAAGAGACCTTAGAGATGCCAGGAACTTTACTGTCAAAAAGATCATGTATGCTTTTGCTACGAGAGCGAGCAAAACAGCTATCTCTTCAGAAATCATTGCAAATGTGAAGGAGCTGGGCATGTGCTACCTCATACACATTTGTTACAAATTCTGTGGAAAAAATACTTTACCACTAATTTTGTAAGTACATATTTCTCTGGGTTTTGTCTCTAAATTCAAGATATGTTAAAGTTTGTGATAGCAATGCTGACAAAATGCATACTGATAAAAATAAAATGAGAACAGTAATATGACTTCTTCCATTATGTTTGCAGATATTTTTATAAGTGCATTTGCCAGTTTTAACTGTAAACCCCATTCATATATGTTTTCAGTGTCAGGAATCTATCTTGTCATACTTTTTCTTGGGATGAAATGCACATAGGAGTTTTATTTACTCTTTTCACTTTTCTTTGTGGATGCTTCCTGCACAAAAAATGTTCATAAGATGGAAAGGCTTGGGCTTTATTGACAGCATGATATTTCTATAAATAAAATGCACAATGAGCAGAAATTATTTCTGTTTATTTGGGAACTTTGCCAAATATATAATTTCAATTAGCAGTGACAGCATTTAGGATACATTGTTTCCATTGTTACTTTTTTTTTTTTTTTTTTTTTTTTTTTTACTAGTACACTGGAAACAATAAAAATTATCAATTATCAAGCCCTTAATTTTCTATTTGGTTTATGAAAGAGCTGTACAAGGTATAAGACATCTGCAGACAGCTTTGAAATCAACTAATGAGGAAGTAGTGTTGATTGTTTAATTTCTAATCTTTTGTTAAACAAAAAAGAACAACAGAAGGGAATTAACTTCCCAACAATCTTTTCCTTGTAATTAGAACCTTTTTATTATTTGCCAAATAAACAGAAAGAAATAGAAACACATAACTGTGGCAGGATATTATACCCTGTCTATCATGTTTTGCACACCTGAAAAAATATGTTAATACAAATAATTGTTGTCATGTTAGCATCACCGGTTTCAAGCTGTCTGAAACAATTTTACATTCCCAATAAGGAATATTTAACATTTGAACCAAAAACAGTACAGCACGAATAATTAAAGGCTTAAGTTAAATACATAGACAGTCATTTAAATTTAGATCTGCAATAACATTTACTATTATTCTCTAAGGCTTTGACTGTGCTTGACAGAAACAAAGTACTCTGGGATTAATTTCAAGAAATGGTGCCAACTGTGTGCAATTTGCTGTAATTAAGACATGAAAGAGTACTAAATATTCAGATTAAAAGAAGCATGATGGAGCATGATAGAGAATCAAGGTGTGGCATCAAGCCAATAAAGCACAGTCAGTCATGAATGCTCAATAGTGATTGATATGAAACTTACACTATAAACTTGTAGCATGTACTTAACAACTGTGCAGACAAAAATTAAAATCATGGCACTG
Source organism: Phylloscopus whistleri (assembly GCA_017589585.1). NCBI lineage: Eukaryota > Metazoa > Chordata > Aves > Passeriformes > Phylloscopidae > Phylloscopus > Phylloscopus whistleri. Next base: position 4,317,548 of record JADMLD010000757.1, read on the forward strand.
TGTGTTAAGGAAAAAGGACTCTTCTAAATCCAAAGTCCAAAGTGTGTGTGACATCTTCAAGTAATAACAAAACTGAGTACAATAATGTATTTTTACACAAATAAGATGTTTAAACAATGAAAGGGGAGAAAAAAAAGGTAGTGTGGTAGGTTGTTCCTTTGGGATATCCCTAGGCTTGGGATATCCCTATGGCTACATCAACCTATAGCATTCACCAGAGTGCCAAATGAAAGGGATCTGTAGCAGTTGGAACCAAGAGATTAAGTACCCCCCTCCTTTTTTATTTTATTCATCAAACATTTTCCTTTTTTTTAAAAAGGAAAAGTATTCATTTAGATCAAACTGCATTTCCCATTTTTCTCTCAGAATTAGATGGAATATTTCTTCTTGCCTTTGAACTTATAAGTATTGATTAATGATGTATTTATTGTAATACTGAATCTTTTCTTCAACAGGCTTTTCTAAATTAAAGTCCTTGTAACTTTTTGATCCTAGAGGAGATGTGGGTACTTGACCCAATTGCTAATGAGGTGCTGTATAATCTCATGTATCCCATAGCTCAAAATAGCAGGATGCAGTATAAAAAGTACATCATAAAAGGCCCTCTTGGAATGCTTTTTGTCTTCATAGGCAATACGCAAAAGAGATGACCTTCTGAGAAAGTCGGAAGCCGATTTCCTGCGGGCAAGGGAAGGTATCAAAGCAAAAGTGGCTGAGGTGGAGCACCTTGACAGTGTGGTCAAGAAACTGAAAACCAGTATCCAGGACACACAGAAAGAAAAGAATCAGACAGAGACAGAAACCACCATACTGAGAACTGAGATTCAGCAGCTAAATCAGTAACTGCAGGGTGTGCATAAGCAGTGCAGCAAGACAGGTAATAATGTACAAAAATAGTAATATTACAGAAATATGAATTTTGTACAGTCTAATGGAATAGAATTTTCAATCATATAAGCATATGATTGTTGCAATCAAATGAATACAAAAGGTTCCCTGTTCGTCTCTAGGGTAAATTTGCAGATACAGACTGTGACTTCATCAAAACAAAATAAACACAACCGTTTTTTTCAGGGTTTTTTTTTGATTTTTTATGGTAGTTCTATTTCTGTCCTATAATCCTGGTATTGATTTGGTGAAACATCTATTTCTGTCCCAGAACACCTGTTCATTCATTGGCAATACAAAATCTAATTTGAAGTTAACAAGTTCGATATAATTCTTAATATTTTAAGTTACTTTTTAAACCGATATGATTAATCTGTGTATAGATAAGCAAATTCATATTGATGAATACGGAATCTTTTTTCTGGAGAGTAGTGTAAACAAAAGCAAAACAAGATGGAAAAAACAAGGTATCATGGCAGTATGGGCAATAAACTGCTTTAAATATTTTTCGGTTGGTACTTTTGGTTTTCACACTGAACACGTGTGCTAGAACTAGTTTTCAAAATAAGCAAATGCAACAAGGAAATTGCATTATTCATATTTTGAAGTCACAGTATCGTAGAGCTTGAAATATACTACTTTTACCAAATAAAATATTAATGAAGTCATTTGGAACATAATAGACAGCCTGTGTCAACCCCTTAATTTTCTCTTCCACTATTCACAACATTGCCAGATACGTGTTTCTGGATAAAACCCCCTAGAGGTCTGCTGCAAATTCTTTTTCAATACAACCAGATCATTGCAGATAATTGTATTACACAGGGTATTGATCCAAAATCGTTGTGCACCGGAAACATCTGAAAAAACATGATTATAGCTTTCTGGTTATTGTTCGTACATCATATAAGCAGGCTTTTGTGTGAATCACCTGTAAGAAAGGCAAGGTGGAAACATCAGAGAAATTACCTCTTTACAAGAATCTATTGATCACTTTAAATCAAAGAAGTATGTTTGACATAAGATTACCTGCCAGTTTGAACATTAGGTACACTATGTTATAGCCTGGGGCAGTTGTAAGTCTGACAAAGGGATTGTAAATAAAGCATGCAGCTGCTAGCGCCTCTGGCTTGGGATCAACCAAGGCTCAAGTCCAAGGCATAGGTAAACTTAAAATAATTTAACCCTTTTTGACCAGGACACATTGTGCGTTAAACCTGATTATTAAAAGTACTAATTAAATCACCTCTTGTATGTTTAAATAGCTACAAAAAAAAAAAAAAAAAAAAAAAGCTGTTGGATCTGTTTACAAATCGAAGCAGATATAAATAAAATAAATTTTGGAAGATTAGTCTGTCTCCACACTGCAGATCACAGCTCTAAACTACTTCTAAGAACTTCTAAAGCATTGTATGTATTATCCAGAAGCAGATATTTAAAAATGCTTTAGATGCTCTAAAGTTCTAAAATTAAAATAAACTTCATTCTTTATATAAAGGACTGTCTTCTGGTAAAACAATTTAACAGACCAACAACTGGAAAACTTTTAATGGCAAAGGTCTATATTACATGTGAAATATTTACCCTTCTTTTGATTTCAAACACCAATCGAATACTAGGAGCCCACAGATAAATAAAGTTATTCAAATAAGTAGTCATATTAGTTCCAGTGAGACCATCTACCACACTAAAGTTATTCAAAAATGTATTGCAAAAAGGGGTCCAAAATGCACTGAAAAATACATTTTTTGTCTATTATAATTATTATTGAATTATGACAGCTTAGGTTTGACTTTAGCAGTACTGCTCATTTTTTTAGATATGAAAGAAAAGTCGGCTATACATTGTTTTTTAAGCTGAACATTTTTTAAACACATGTTGACACTAATAACTGTTTAACTCATTAGTTCACAAAGATTCGAATTTGCTTGATATTCAGTAAGGATGAGCTCTGGGTGATATCTACTGCTTGCTAAACATTTAGCTGTTAATGTTAGCTGTGTACCTTTCTGAGGCACAAATTGAAATTTAAACAGCTTATATACAGTACTTCTACTCATGGAAATGGTGACTGTTGTTGTGTTTTGTGAGAAGCCAGGTTATGTTACTGTCAATTAAAAAAGAACAAAGCAATTTTTTTATATAAGGAAATTGATCTTCTGAATATTCTGAATTCATAAAGGAAGATATGATAGCTGAATTTAGATCCTGTGCATATGGTGAATGTTGTCAGAAATTAAAGACAATAAATGCAGAATCATGTTAACAGAGCACAAATGATTTTCTTTAAAGGATTCTATCAATCTAAACGTGGAAAATACTGTTTTCTGACTTCATTGAAGTCTGGTGTATTTTCACTCTTTAATATTATATTAGGGCACATTAAAAACAAGGGTTTAAATTTATGATCACATAAATGCCTCTGTTATTATACTTATTGAACCGCTATCACTAAACAATTCCTAATTTCTTTTATTTTTCTGGTGTCAAATTTCAAAATAATTTGAATACTGCATAATAAAGGAATTGTATGCAGCAAAATGCTTGTTGTGAAACACTTGTTTTAATGCTTGGTTTTATTCCATGATATCCTAAACCTGTTAACTACATGTGCCTATACGTCTAAAGCCATATATTTATGAAAGAGTATAAAAACAAATACGTGTGTGGATTTTTGTCTGTGCAGGAACACATACACCTGCACACCAGCACAAACTCACGTGTGCACATACTAAGGGCTAAATATTTAAATTAAAGCCTATGTACATATATCTTTTAGGAAAATGGTCAACAAAGAACAAAGGAAAAATGTCTTTGTCTTAAATCACTTATTTTTCTGAGAGCTGGCAGTGCACGGCTGTGGTTTCTTTTGGTCTAAGGAAAGATTGCCATCTATTGGATGACCTTGGAAAAGAACGGGTTTTTACTATGCATGTGCTCTGTAATTCATGAAAAAATATAATGAAATTGAAGACTTCAAGCTTAAATTGTACATGTTACTACTGTTAAATGGTATAAAAACTTCTTTATTTTCAGAACTGTGATTTTGAATTCTAGATTGATTTATGCTGCAAAATACAAAGGCAATAGGTGTTTGGTTTAGAAGGGATGAAATACTGGATGTGCATGTATACAGTGAGCTCTGGTAGCAGTTTAAATGTTTGCAGAATATTGAATCCAAGTTTCTTTATTTAAGTTTACTGTAATACAATGAAAGAGACTTAAGCCAGCTATTAATATATTTATAACATATTTTTCTCTCAAGATTTGGGAATGGAATTATGCTCTTCTCCTGAAAACAGCATTTGCCCAGCTCTTACAGAGGGTTGCACTGCATTGCATTTAAAACAAAAATATCACTCGGCTTGAGCTTAAAATGTAAAGCTTTCTCTTTTTTTTTGTCTTTTTTTTTTTTTTTTTTTTAACTTACGGCCCAAGAACTTGCCAGTCAAGATGAAAAACTTCTTCTAATGGAATCCAGCTTGAAAGCAACTCAAGAGCAGCTAAGTGAGCAAATAGCAGAAACAGTTCACCAAGAACAGAACAGTAGAAAATCACAGACGGAGAGCTGAAGACCCTGAGAAAATATATTCTAACTTCTGAAGAAGAAATTAGTGATTACAAGTGAGTTTCTTCTTTTTTGGTATTTGAGAACAAAAGACATTAAAGTCAGCAGTAAATCCTTTTGATATGTACTGTATTAATCGTTTCTCTCAGGTAAGATGTAGTGTAAATGTGTTCTGTACCTCTATTGAATAAACTATTAAATCTAAATATTTGATTAATGTATGTTTTAAAATACATCCTGCACTTAAAAAATTGAGAGTTGAAAAATACAATTACGAGGAGTCTGGTTTATTTTTTAAATTAATATTCTGTAGTGTTGAAGTAGAATAGTATGTGTAATTGTTTATTACCTATCTGTTAATGGTATTCTCATCTTCCTCTTTTTAGAGACCAAAGGTTACATATGGGTCTTATTGTCTTTCTTCTTTTTGTTAGAGAAGCTGCCTCTAAGCAAGAGGCAATTAAAGAAAATTTGGTGTTTGAACTTTTAGTCACAATAGCAAGACATATATGAAGTTGTTAACATTAACAAAAAAAACCCCAAACTGTATACTTTAGAAGAGTTTACACTGAAAGAAGTACTTTTGCTCTAATCAGTCAAATTTAGTATCTCTTAGATTGAGGGCTAACTCTTAGGATTTAATAAAAAAGTAACAATGTTCAAAAATTAGATTTTATAGTTTAGTTTAATATTAAATATAATTTCTATTGAACCACAAAGTTATTCATTATTTAGAATTCTTGGACTATGCTAAAAATTACTCACTTCAGTTGATGCTTTTTTCATGCATTCTCTTATTAAAGTTATGTTGCATTAAGCAATCCCTATATATACACACTGAATTTCAAGCTGTTTCTTAATATCACAGAGCATGATGAACAGTTTATACAAGATAATTTTTGCTGCAAAAAGAAAGTCTGTCCATTTGGAGGTGGATTGAACATTTAGAGCTAAACATTTTAACTCAGATTTGTGGCAAGCATCAAATATTACATCAGCAAATGTTCTCTGAGGAAGACTTGCTAAATTCAGACATAACAAACATCATGCATCTAAAGCAAAATATTATACACGCTCAGTGTAAATGAATTTTAGACTGGAACTTCATCCATTCTTCAGCTCAAATGTTTTAAGTTAATATTTATGCTGAAGACTGGGAAAAGCTTCGTGGAAGAAACACTGTCTTTAGTAATGTGTCTTCATTTCTTTAAATAAAATAGCTTGGTGGTTTTCAACCTGTAGTTATATCTCTAAAGACATTACTAGTACTTCTCTAGGGAAAACTGTGTCACTGATTTACTTTCCTAACACAGCTTGAATCTTTTGCCATAGTGGGTTTTCTTAACCATTTGAAGTTATTTCTCAGTTTAAAAAATGCCATGTTGTGCCTAATCTTGTAGATAGTTCTTTGTAAATAAAAAGGATGCAAACTTCTAGGACTACTGATTGTGGTAACTTAATGTGAGCTGGGGGGAAGGTGAGGGGAAGTGGAATTGAAACTCCCAGCTGTAACTGATTGATTGTGTCATGAAATACAGCTTTTGAGAGAGCAGGAATTTTGCAAAAGTTCACTAAAATAAGTTTCATTAAGGTTGAAATAGAAGGCCAAATGATAATCATTAAAAGATTTTTCAGAAGGACTTTTTGAAAGATTTTTTTATACTTTATATGAACAAATAAAACTTGAATATCTTCACATGCAAAAATTATTAACGAATCGACCTTTTTTCTGTTCTGTTTTCTACACTTGTTCAGTGACTTTGGAAGTTTGTTACTTCAGCACGTGAACATAATAAACTTTGAGTAAGGGAAATCTTAGATCTATAGATTATCAAAATAATTTTTATTTAATCTTACGTAAAATTTTGACTTTAATTTTTGATACCAAATTTTGATACCAAAATTTTGCTTTTTAAAATGCATTGCTGCAGGATTACAGTAACCAAATTATTTGTTGAATCTGGAAAATTAAAACTGCAAATTCAAAACAATAGGTTTATAAAAGTGGAACCGATAAACCTAAGAAATTAACAACAAAGTCATTTAAATATTGAAATTTCCCTTTAAAACAAAATACTCTGTACCTGAAAACAGTAATGCTGTGCCAGTCAGTATCTGCTCTGTTCTGTTCCCTGGGAGACAGAAAGAACAATGGATCTCTGTCCCCTGAGTCTTTTGGGACAGGGAATGTCATACGGGTTATATTTAGTCACTAGGAAGGGTACTGCATGTGTCATAAAGTAACATCCCTTTGGTGCTGACTTATTCAAAGTCATACAGTCCTGGACTTTTCCTACCTTCCTCCTCAGTGAATCTGACAAATGCAGCTGGTATCAAGGCGAGAGCACAGGACCATACAAAGAAAAATACAGCACAGCATAAATTGGTCACTTAAAACTACACTGAGTCCTGAGATTCTGCTGCAGCTGTTGGGAGGCCTTTGAGGGGAAAGGTTCATTTCTGTATGCTTTTATTTCCTTGTTGTGAAGTCCACGTTCTAAGTTATTTTTCATGGAAGTGGTGAAAAAAGGAAATGGTTGACTAGGATTTAAAAACAATAAACATCCCTTATATTGATTAATTAACCAGAATAAAAATATTTATTTTTTAAAACAGAGTAAAAACCTTTTCTGCTAATTTCACAAGGTGCCCCAAATACACTTATTTCATAGGGAAACAACTGAAAGTTTTTAGAAGTCACAGGCTTTGTTTGTCATATACTTATCCTGGATGAAATAAACCTAAGGTAACACAACCCTAGTCCCACTCCCCAGCCCTCCACCCTACTTGCCTCCCCCAGTATAAGCCTGTTACACCTGAAAGATTTGTTCAGAATGTCCAGTGGGAACCTGGAAATCGTAATAATTTGTAGTATCGATTGTGTGAAGCTATGCAGCTGGGGCCTCTAGTGAATAGACAGGAATAGACATTTTATTGATTAACTTTTACAGTCATATTTTCAGGACTCTGCTGCAACATAATTTTCACTTCCCAGCTTTGTGCTGCTGCATCATGAAACTTGGATTCTTCTCTCTTAACATTTACTCACCTGAGAGAAACAGTACAGACTTGTCTTTTTTAAGCTGTGCTCTGCAGAAATGCGTAATATTTGGTGTAGTGAATTCTTTTAAATTTCCCCTCTACTGTCACAATAAAGTGAAAAATCTTCACAAGTGATGTTAGCAAGTATTGAACAAGTTGCACATCCTCCCCAACCCCCCATTAGATGCTATTTGTAACATCTAGTAATTCTATTTCTCCTTTGCATTTTCATTCTTATTTTCTAAATGGGCAAGATTCTGGCAACAGCAACCCCCCTCTTTACATCCACAAATTCCAGAAGTGCTTAAAAGGAAAACCAGAACAGCCTCATAATTAAATAGATGCTTTTATTAGTTAGTGAAATTTTAAAAGGAGAAAACAAAATGTTTACTTGAAAATCTGAAAGGAATTACTAGTAAAATCTGATTCATTTTCAGGAGTGACATCCTGCATTAACTAAAATTGCTTCTAAGATTACTAAGAGGACTGCATTTCAGTACAGGTACTAATAATTCAAAAAATATCTGTAGATGTACCGAAGTTTTACACAAACAAATCTCAAAAAACATTTTTTTTTAGTTTCTGGTACTATTAATTTCCAGAAAAGAACAAAAATGGCATTGTGTCATTGTGAAAAGGACTGTTGCATATTTGCTGGTTTCTTTTGTAGGGTTACTTTGTACCTTAGATTGCTAAGCCATTTCTCCTTCATGCACTTAGAAAATTACCAGTGAAAATCCTCAATCACTTTTACTCTTTCAGTGGCTGTTTATTGTTAGTTATTTTATGCACTTACTTCCATGTGAACCATGTTTTTAACACAAGTTTAATAATGCCTTGTAGGCTAAATATTCAGCACCCCATCATCACGGGTCCTAATATGATTTAAACGTCTGTCATCCCACTACTTTTTCTATGCTGTGTTGCTATTAACATCTTCTAATTATAACAATGCTTAAGATATTCGTGGTCATGTTTCCTTTTGTCCTTCCCCTCCCATCAGAGACGTGATGGTGTGCACCATATGGAGCTACAACTGAGGCAGAAGCTCTCCCATCCATCACAAAAGGTTCACTTTGTTTACCATTGTCAAACTTATGACTGAATAATTCCTATTTTGTTTAAAATAATCAGAAAAAGTGCGAAAGACTTAAAGGTAAGAATAACAACATCAAAGAAAGAGGTTAAATTGCAACTTACTCAAGACCTCAGTGTCCACTGGTCCTGGAATAAGGAGAAATAGTCTCAGTCAGGTAAAGAACTATAAAATTTGAAGAAGCAGCTATATTTCTTCATATGCATGGAAAATTAATGTATTATTTAGAAAACTGATTAATAGTAGAATCAGATTTTACTGGCTTCCTAGGCCCCAATCTTTCAAACATATGTGAATGCAAGTTACAGTTTCACAGCTTTGTGAAAACAATTACCCTATGAACATGTGAAAAGCTGTTCACAAGCTTGCAAGACTGAAGATGAAAACTGTTTTAAAGGATCACTTATGATTTTGTTTTGTAGCTGTGGTGTTTTATTATAAAAGTAGTGAATTATGAGGTAAGGTTACAGGAAATCACTGAAACATCTGACTATATTTTAATTTTGTTTAATTTAGTGGATATCCAAATTAGTGTTTGCGTGTGTGATTTAGTTAAAGAACAGGGAAATGGTATTCCCTCTTCTGAAACTTTGTGGAGACCTTAAGTAAGATCAAAGTAGTATTTCAGTAAGTTTTATATGTTCTAGGTAGGTAATCCCCTAAAGGCTTAGGACTCAGTGCATAGCATGTTAACTGAATTTTTAAATTTCCTATTTAGTTTCTTTCTCCTTTTCTATTTTGACATATCCATGCTAAGGCTTCTTACAGTTGTGGTAACGTTTCTATTATGAATTAGGCAAGGTAAATTTTAAAACTTTTAGGAAGTAAAAAAACTGAAAAGTTTTAAATGTTTATTAAATAAATTAGATGCAAAATACAACAAATATTTCTTAGAGCATTTTTTTACACTGCATATATTCAGGACTAATTATACTTCCCAATTCTAATAAAAGAATTCTAAAGTTTATCATGACATAGCTGAAGGTTGCTTGACTCCGTTACTTTATCTTTTTCTCTAAGAAAAATTGCAAATCTGAAGTATTTTAATAAGCTTGTGCTTTAATTTGATTTTTAATTTCTGACTATTACTGGATAAAGAAAGTAAATAAAAAATTGTGTTTATTGACTTTCACATTATCTATGACACAAATATTAAAACAACAACAACAACAACAACAAACTGTTCAAATATAGGATATGATCCTGTACATTTGTGTCCTCCCAGACACTATAGTTATGACTGAGAAAACCTGAATTGATTGCAATGGAAATCTACCTGACAGTAAGTATTTGCAGTGGCAGACAAAATTATTTAAGAAAAGAGAATATAAAATTAAGAAAGACAGATGGACTCATAAGAGTGAAATACAAATAGTCTGAATCAGGATTGATTTCAACATAATGTGGTGGAGGAATCCCCACTTATTGATCAACTTTAAAGCCCATGCACAGCACTTAAAAAGATAAAGTAAGCAAGGTCAGATAATCAAAGCATTTAAATAGTAAAAACAGCAACTGCCACTGTAGACTGGTAAAATAAATCCATAATACAAATTGCTTTAGCAAAAAGTGGATGAGCAGCTGATCTTCCTATTGAACTTTTATACTGTTCAGTGACCACACTGGGGAGAGGATTGGAAGAAATGCCTTGAAGATCAATATTGAGTGAGAGGTAGCAGGGATTCATTCTGAACATGAAAGAATTACAAGTATGAGAGTAGAGATCCTGAGGAAGTGTCATCTAGAAAGGACTGTTCTTTTAAAATATCACACATATTATGTGAACATAGTATTAGTTGATATACTGTTGTGATCTTTGAGAATTTAAAGCTTATTAAATCAGAAGTTTATTTATTGAAAAACATAAAAATAGGACAAAAAGAACTTATAATTTTAAGGAAATTAGTTCTAAGAATTTAGTAACCTCTGTCTTCAAAACAAGGGGCATTTTAATCTTCTTAATTAGTATAGTGTTCTGTTGAGGCTGCTACTTTCCAGCCATATTTATTTCAAGTTTTTGCTGAATAGGAATGATGAATCAGAATATTGTATTTTTTCTATTTTTTGATCTTTTTGTTTATTTCGAAGATCAACATGCACCTGTAATTAACGTTTACTGTAAGTACTATTTCTTCAGATCTGTTCAAAATAGCATTTTCGCAGACATTTTAAATAATCTGTAGAAACTACAATACTGTAATGCAAGTTTTTCAAATTTCAGTTTTTCCTAAACCTGTTTAGGCTTTTCATTTTAAAATAGGTGTTGAAAATATGCCATAGCTTTCATTTATACATTAATTTCTCCAGCACGATTCAAAGAGTATTTGTGAGAAAGAAATACTAGAGGTGGAAGTACTACAGTAGCTGATTGTGTCATATATGTTGTTTTCATTCACTGTTTTATTATATCATTGTATGAGAAATGTATTTTCATGGACTTATTACCCCTTTAAAATGAAGAATCCTTCTTTTTTCTTTATTTTTGACTGTAATCCTCCTTTATTTTCAGGCTCATTACCCTACCTATAAAAATGGTGTTGTTGTTAGAAATTAATAATTCAAAGTGTGACGGTATTTGCATTTTTAACAACAAAATTTTAAAATTTTAACAAAATTAAAAATTTTAGCACTAAAACTAGATATAGGATATAGAAAGGATATAGAAAAATATAGAAAATATATTAAAAAAAAAAGTAGAGTGAGAACTTGTCTTCTCTTTGAAGATCTTTTTTGACAAAATACGTTAGAGTAACTGATTCCCAAAATCATGAAGTTTGTTCACTATCGTTACTGTACCATACAGCCTCTTGTAACTCATAATTATTTAAAACTAATATTGGCTCCATTTTTGCTGTATGAATTGCTGATTACAGCAATTTCAATGGTAAAATTGTGAAAAACCATATTCATAGTTGTAAAAGAAAGGTCAGCTTATTTGCATTCATTAGGAATTTGGAGGGCCATACAACATGCTTTTCCTTGGGATTCTTAAGCTTATTGATTTGTATACAGCTGTAGGAAAAATTAGTTGGAATTATATTTCACTTACCACTGGAGGCTGTATATTAATAACAACAGAGTTCTACATAAGAAAATTAGAACCAGCAAATTAAATAATTGTCATTTTTTAAAATTAAAATTGTTGTACTTAACTTTTTTAGAATAATTTCTTTTGAATAGCTGGAGGAAATCTATTAGTGAACTTTTGTTAATACTCACAGTACTTTCATTAGCACAAAAATGCATAGGCACTTATATTAATGTGACATAAAGTATTTGAAACTTCTTATTTATTCTTATTGAAACTTCTTATTTCATCATATACTTAGCCTTCCTTATATAGTGAATTTTTCTTATATAACTGTATAATTACTAACCCCAAAATGTAATTTAAATATATGAATAATCCTGTCCTAAAAGATAGTCTTATGTTTGTATTTTAGTCATTAAAGACCTTTCAAGACCAAGAGCTATATCAAATCATAAGGAAATGTTATAGCCATCCTTGACTGCCAGCTCTTTAGGTATAAAAAATATGGCTAATGTCTTCAAAAAATGTCTACATGGGTAATGTACCAACAATGTGGGGTCAGGTAAAGCACATCATCAAACTGTGACAAACCTTTGTCTAAATGGAGAGAACTTCAGATTTACAGATAGCAATGATGCTCAGGTGGTATGCATTTGAAACCTTGTTTGTATTACATTGATAAATACTGTACATGATAAGTGCATATTTCTGTCAACTTTTAACACTTTAAATGGATTAGAATGTCTTATTTTGATCATATCCATATTGTTCATTAAGATAAGATTAGGTCCTTAAAAAATGTTTGGCTTGTTTCCATTACATTCAAAAAAGTTTAAAGTAGAAAATATAGAATACAGTTTTTCATAGTGTGCATATATAACACATGTTTGAGATTAATCAAATCATAGTCACCTCTAATTAACAGCAGGGAGCAATTCCAACATGGGACAGGGCCAGATGACTAAGAAATGAAGCATATATTTAAAAGATGCAGCATACTAAGAAAAGAAAAATAGGTTATGACTTGTGTCTTAAAAATACTGCAAAGTTTTCAAACCTGTGGTTCTGTGCATATGGTTTAAACATTTTATTTTGCTTTGTTTTTTAAGTGGGCCAAAATTTTTCAGAACCTTACAGTTCTGTAGGTAAATACAGTTTTCTGTCAAAGTTAATTCTTTCCCTTCTTCATAATTAATAGATTGAAAAACCCTGACCTTTGCAACTTCAGATGAGCCGCTTTTTTTTCAAATTCTAGAAATGTCTGATTTGTATGCCAAAATTCTGTCTTTTATGATGGCCCTTGCTTAGCACCACAGGAAAAGCAGTGATCAAGGACATACATTGAATTAAGCTGAATCTTTCCTGCCTTTTTTTTTTTTTTAATAGGAAATTTTATAGTTGATGAAGAAGAAAACTCAAGGAAAAGAAATGTTGTTGTGAAATGAAGATAACTGGAGAATTAGACACCTGTCCCTTCCCTCGGACATAATGAAGATACTACCTCTAAATTTATCTGAATATCCAGTGCGAGATTCTGCTGTCTGAACTGTGGCAGACTGAACTTCGCCAAGAACAAATGGAGCTAATGTTAATTTGCTTTGAACAGTTAAAGCTCTTTACAAAGAAGCATTAAAAAAAAGACATGAGAAAACAATGTTCGTTTTTGTCCTGTCTCTGTCTGGGAGTTTGTGCCAAGGCCATTCTCATTGCAGTGTAGGAAAATAACTTCTGAGCACACACAAGTTCTTCTGTCTCAGTGATTCAATAACTGCTAAACTTACCTATGAAAAGGGGAAAGCTCTACAAGAAAGACTAGTGAGCAATTCCTCTTAGATCAACCTGGAGTAATGTTAGTCCAAACTGTTAGTTCAAAATAATAGAGAAATTAATCTCTGTTCTTACATATCCCAAATGAGAGCTCTGATAGAAAGCATTTCACATTTTATTTTTGCTTCATGTGAGCCTCCTTATCTTCTTTTACCCCATGTTCCCAAATCCCTTTACTTCAGCAGCTTAGGTATAAAATGATAATAGAGATGTATTCTCATATCACGGATGCTGATATTTATGAAACACTCAGACACCATTGTGTTGAAAATCAGCGGCTTTATTTATGTTGTCTTTTCCATTGTGTCACAATGTGAGCTGTGTTTCTCAGTTTAAGTCATGTAAGCTGGTGTATAGAGACATTATCTGTAGGTTGCAGAGTCAGAATTTGCCATTGAACAGACTAGAAGTTTGTTCCAGGACCTTGTTTTAGACTTAACTATTTTGTGCTGTGTCCATGATTTTTAAAAGGACTTATATGAGTATTAATTTTTAGATTTTGGAAACTCAGATAGAGTAAAAGGTATTTTTTTGTTCATTGATACCAGCACTTGAATATTGTACTTGGTACTCTGAGAGATAAAATATAAGAAATCAAAATGTTTAAGTGTTTGTCCACTAAGCAATAAAAGATACCATACAAGCTGGATATTTAAAGGAAGGGATTAAGTAATAAATTAAAAACATGCAAATATGCTTACATAAGTTGGACAGAAATTGTTATACTTGGCACCATTAATTCTGATGTATTGGGAATGCTGAATATTTGAATTTGCCACGGTAATGTTTTTTTAAAGTAAAATCAGCATCAGAGCCTGCTTCCAGGGGATTCCTGCTTCCAAGGGATTTCAAGAGGTACCCAACTTAAAAGCAAAATTGGATTCACCTCTTTTATATAGATATTTTTCAGAAGGAACACCTGTGAAGGGGCTCCTTGCTTGGTGCGCTGTATTGTCTAGCATAATCATATCAGACAGAGATTTGGCAAGCAGTTTCTCCAGCAGGGAAGTAACAAGGTAGCAAAAACCCCCAGGATAAGTAAGGGCCATAGCACAGCACTGACCTTCTCCAAAACACAGGAACTTTTCAACAGAATGGATGTAGAACTTAGATGACAACTTACTCTCTGCATGCACATTCTCTCATATATTGATTTGTTAATATCTTCCTTAGAAATATCCATATAATTTTGATTTACACTTTTCAAGATAATTTGGCCTTGAGCAAAAACTCAACAAGACAAATTTCAATCCAAACAGATGAAGCTCGGCAAAGTTGTAGGTAACTCAAAAGTGTGTCTAATAATGGAAAATTTTGTGGCAGATGGAAGAATGATACACAACTGTAATGGCACCCTGGCAATCAATGAAGCTACAACAACTGGGGGTGTTTTTATGGCATCATCTTGCTGAAACTGGTGAGTATGCAAAGGATGTTTTGCTCATAGACATCAAATGAAACTGAAAATAACAAATTATAATGAAGGAAATTTAACCTCAATACAAACATAATACTTGCCTTGCCTACCATTTTCAGAATTGCATATTAGCCCTTTAGGGATAAACACCATCAATATAATGAAAAAATGCAAAAGATTTTTTAAAGCTAGGAAACAATCTTGTTTTTCTAAATTTTTTTTTTTTCAAAATTGTAGTCAGAGATTTATAAGGAATGGACTTTGTCATCTGCTGCTGTCTTCAACATAATTTACAACAGCCAGCACCTTCTTCTAGCACTAAGAGAAGGGTTGAGAGAGTGACATGGTTCTGTTTGATTTAACCTTTGATTTTAAGTTAATTGATATACGTTCATTTGGAATTCCCTTTCAGATGGATATTTCAGTTGTCAGAATTCATAATGGCAACATACATTCTCTTTCTGAGTCTGGTAACCTTTAAGATTACATGAGAGCCCTCCTCAAGGCTAAAAGAACTTCAGGCCTGCAAAAAAACATTTGAATGTTTTGAAGTAGAAACTTTTATGCTCAGACATGACAATATCGAGTCGATCCCTTTAATTATAGATTTCTCACCAGACTTGAGTGTTCTCTTGTAGATTGTACTGTTGACTACTGTTAATAGTAGCCCACTCAATTCCTACCAAAAATGAATGGAATTTGTCTGAGTGGCTTGATTGATATTGTTTTGGTTTGGTGGGGTGTTTGTTTGGGTGGATGTTTTTTTGTTTGTTTATTTGTTTCGTCTGCAGCTATTGTGGCCCTTGGTGAGTTAAGGGGAAGGTTGCTTGATTTACTCTGAGTGGTGCACAGGAAAAACAACAAAATTCTCGTGGTATCACACTTTTACTTTCAAACTTTAGAACATTTAAGGTAAAATAAGGTACTTGACCAATTTTAAAATGTAGCTATTTTTTTTAGAAAAGTAACAATAAAAAGCATAAAATAAACTTGAGAAAATGTAAGGGTAAGGGAAAAAAAGTGAAAGAAAGTATAAAAGTAGAAAGGTACAAAATCACCACCTGTGGATCCAGAAATGAGACCTGTTTGTTGAAATTATGAGGTCTCTAGGTCAAAGTGATTTTGCAGTCTCGATCCACCAGGGTGGAAGAAGCCTTCAGTTTGGAGTGAGAAAAGTAGTCGTATTATTTAAAAACTCATGATATTCCTGGATGAAAAAAAAATACACATTTTAAAGAATGCCTGAGCAATAGCAGTGGTGATAACATCTAAGTCTTATCCAGCAATTTACATTAAGAGATGTTATATTTTGCTAAGGAAGTGTAATTTAATTCATTTTTAAAAGAATACTAGGATTTTGTATAGATTCATGTGTATTTATGTACTTATTGGGGAATAAAACTGATTTTTATAGATTATGGCTTTGGAGCACGAGATAGTGAAGTGTCTTGTCTTAGGCATCAGCAAAGATAAAAAGAATAATTCCATTTGAATAAAGGAAGGTGCAAAAGACCAATTTATAACAGCAATTGAGCATGGGAACTCACAGGAGCCACCTATGCTACAGAAACTCTCTGTATGAACTGAGAGTCCATGGGAAAAAAAGGCAGTGCCTTTTTTCAATTTTCTTTCAGTAAGAAAGGGAATAGGCTACTTGGTGTTTATTAAACAAGAAAAATGCACACAATCTGACAATATTTGCATTCTGTTTTACTCTACTGTAATTTTTTTGTCTACTCTGGAGGTTTGGATTAAATTCATTTTCTATTGATAAAGCCATGTAAACTCAAGAGAACAAATTTTCTCTGCTTCCCCTTCACTTGCATATGTATTTATACAGAGAAATGTCTTTTTGTTTGTTTATTTTTTTTTTACTTCTGACTCAACACAGCTGTGTAAAAAATAGTGTAGTTTGAGTGTTTGTACTTTTCATCCCTGTAATTAACACACAGGAAAGAAAGTATTGAGGTAAGTGGAACAATATAATAAAATGTTGATTTAAATGGGATACTTCTAGAAAAATAAATATTTTGCAGGAATGAAAGCTTTTCCATCTAAATTATACCATGTAATCTGAACTGGTTTTAAGCTTAAAAAGCATGCAAATCACTAAAAAAACTGGAAGAAGGGATTGGCTGAACACAATTGGCTGCCATCTGCAGGAGGAGCTTTTAGAAAAACAGTCTCAGGTGAGAATTCTCCAGCTGGACTAGGACGCAGTAAAAAACCTGATAAAATACTATAGTACTCAGGTAACAGCCTCGGTACAGTATATGATATTCAAGCTTAATATTTTAAGTAATGTAAATGAATGTCCCTAGCTTATTTTTCCACTAGAAAAGGAAATATTATTTAAATAACATTACCTGTAAAATTCACTGTTGCCCTGTTCTTCAAAGCCTTTTGATGTTTACTTTTTGAGATGGAGTTTCTCACACACTTTTCACTTAAATAATGATTGTTTTGCATTCCTTTCTGGAGGAGGAAAGAATTGATGGACTGTTGGGTTGACCAGTGTGGTTGGAGAGGACAATTTTCATCCTCCAATCCATGGTCACTGTTGGAATTCTATAAATGTCAAGGTCTGTAAATAAACTGCCCCTTTTTTCCCTTAGACATCTCAGCATGTGAGAGTTGTTAATTCATGTCATATTGCGACAATTCACTTTCAACACATGAGAGTTATTACTGAAAATATTTAGTCAACATAAAGGGACATTACTTCTTTTTAAACTCTTGTGGGTGAGATACATCTTGTCGAACTTCAGATTTCCACTTTAGGTGGAAATACAGGAGGGAGGTCCCTAAGTTCCCATTATGGTCGTTGGAGATTTAATCAATGCAGAGAGATGAATCAAGAGCTGAGCAAACACCAAGCCAATCAAGTATTAAAGTGTGTTTTCTGACCAGTCTAAAAAAGTCTCCAGATAAACATTCAACCGAGCCTCCACCTAGTGTAATGTATGTATGTGTCACACATAATCAACCAAATACAGATGTACAAATTGATGATCTGGTGAGTTACTTTTTCCCAATAATTCATTAAATGCTACAAATGATTTTATTTATTTATTTGTTTGTTATTACTAAGTGTTTCATAGGCATTAATACAGGCCATTGCTCTGAAAATAATATATAAATACAAGGATTTAAAAGGGAGTGATTTATAATATAGGAGAAAAAAATTAAAATAATAGATGATCTTTTTGTGTCTTTGTCATTTATTGTTTATATTTAGGGTCAGTTTTTCTCTTGTATTTGAGTTTGTTTGATTGGTTGTTGGCAGTGTATTTATTTTTTTTAATAAAAAAAGAAAGAATGAGAGAATGTGGGAGATGAGAAAGTGGGCAAATAGAAAAAAATATTAGAATGTCTAATACTTTTTTCCACCCTGTTGTTACCATACCATATCCATGTAGATTGATTATTTGCTGTATTATTTCACTAAAGAAGTGTATTAATTCTGTAGCTTGACTGAACCTTGAACAGAAAGAATATAATAATATTTATTTAACTGAAATTTGTTACCACCTGTGAGCCAGATGGTTGCAAAATATTTCCATTGAAAATAATTAAACATTTAGATACAAAAAAAAAAAAAAGATACAGGTTGGGTAAAAGAAATATATTTTAGTTTTTGAAGGTTTCACTACACGAAATTTCAGTAGAAATAGTAGTTGAAGAATTACAACACAAAATTTGGACTAAATTTTTCACTTATTTTTATGATGTTTTGCATTTCCAGTATATCTGACATATAACCCATCAGGGTACTAAAAAAAATTTAAATACAGTACATTTGTAGTTGTTTACTTGAATAAATATTTCATAATAAGGCATTTTGGGAGAAAAGAAAGATTTAATGTAGAGGTAAATATGCAATGAAAATCAAATCAAGCAAGTGAAATAATCATGCTAACACTTGGATTATCAATGTATCATCACTCTAATTTTTTTATGCATGCTGATTCTTCCCCAATAGATGCAGATTGCCACTGGGAGCAACTGGTGCCATTAAGCTTCCAAATTAGTCAGTTCTCCAGCTAAGTAGCTTGGGAAGGTACACCGAAGGTTTCATCTTTCTAAAGACTCTATTTATTATCTTTACTTATGTAAAGAGTTCATTAGAAAGAATTTTACATTGAAATATGGTAACTTTTTAGCCTCCTTTAATGCAGTCACGCATCTTTAACTACCAGACATAAAACTGCTTAATTCTGTGGATATTAATGGATTCATATGTCATAAAGCCAGAAGAAACAGTGTAATCGAGTCTCATATGTGACACAATACAGGCCATAGGACTTCAGTGAATTAAGTGGTACGTCATGTCTAAGTAAATGTGACTGAAATGGAGCATATTAAAATACAGCATACATTTTTTTAATACATTCTTGACTTAAAAAAGCCACTGTAAGAGAATTCTTGACAATCCTTCATGGGTTTTCTCAATAAATCCAGCTTTTGAAAACATGCAATATGTTGATTCTGTATCATTTTAGCCTCTTACTCAAAGTGTCATATGAAACTTAGTATAGAACTAAAGTATATTATATTTTCATCTTAATCAAGAGTACCTGAAATCTCTTAAAACCAATAGAGCACGCAGTAGGACAAGCTGTGTTTACAGCACAGACACAGTAATTTGTAGTATTTGTATTTATCTAATTATATTATTTTATAAGTGTTCTTTATATCTATAGTCAATGCAAATTAGTATGGATTTATGATATCAGTCCTTCAATAGTTTGAGTGGAATAGATTAGTAAATGCCAGGGTGGAATTATTTGAATCTCACAGCTAGACCCAAAAAAGTATTAACAGAGAATTAGTAGAGCATTATAGTATTAGTTTCTACTTTTTAAGAAACCTTTCACAGTTTGTAAGACCATACAGCCTAAAAAGGGTCTAGAATTTTTTTTCTAAAAGCTCTTCAAAAATTCTTAGGAATTCTACATAGGAAGGTAAGAATCTATATGCACTTCTGTGACTGCAATAGTTTTTATCCTAAACCAAGTCGTGTGAATTCCATTGTTACTATTGATTTCTTAAATGTCTTCTTTTTTGAGGGTAGAGAGATGCAGATATATATAATGCCATTGAACAAATTAGAGAAAGGATCTTATTTATATATTCAAATTCTTTTGATTAATTACATCCCACTCACTAATTTTTTGTGGGATTTTTCTCTTAAGGTTCTGTTTGTGCACATACGCACACTGTCATATGAATGTATACATGCAAATCAATGTCCATAGTAATGTCTATATGCAAGTTATCATATAAAATTTACATCAACTTTAGGAGATTTTCACCTCAAAATATGACTTGTTCAAGATTTCTCTTGCCAGACGAATTACAAACTTCTAGTTTTGGAATTAATTCCTACTCATGTGTTTTAAATTGATAGAACCAATCAAAATAGAATCAATCATAATTTTAAAAACTAGTTTTATAATTGGTTTAATTTATCTATGGGGTGGTGTTTTTTAAATGTTTCAAGGTAAGGAATTCTTTTGGTAAGCATCTCAAATATACTAATTTTCTCTGAAATTTCTGAGGAGAGCCCAGCTTTTTTCCTCCAAGCCTAGTTCTAAACCCCATGTTTGAAAAGTCTTCACAAAATTAATTTTAAATGTTCAGAAGCCTGGTAACCTAAAATAGCTTAACTTACCTTGCACCAGATTTTGCTTATCATATTTTTGAGAACATTGGTTCCATTACAGATTTCTAAGTCAGTAGCATTAAGACATCAAATGTTTCTAAGCAGATCAAATTACTCAAATGGCTCATTTGTTGATTTGTTTGTCTGTTCCTGGCAACAATGATTAACTGGTATAGTGATTACGAATACAGCATTTCACAGTGTTAGTATTCCATTTGAGTTTATAAGTAATTTTCTGTCAACAGTATTGTCAGTAAAATTCTGTATATATGTAACTGAAAGAAATCATGTAAGTAACTTCAGATTTTTAACTGTATGGACTGTATCTATCTAAAAATAAGCAATATGTATTAATTATTCTTTTGATTTTATTTCCCTTGAACAAAAAGCTGCTGTCAAAGGTGAAAAAATCCTTACTTTTCTAGTGGAATTCCTTTCATTTCTCTCATTGTTATGGATTCATAAGTAAGCAATTTCACATTTTATTACAAAATAAGTAGAGGCAGGTGTCTTGAAGATGGGGAGAATGGCATACTCAATTTCCTTGTGGTATATATTAAAGTTTTAGGAACATATTTGCCTGGCCTTCTGCTGGATTTAGTCAAACTTCAACTGACATGTAAGTAAGCATTGTATAAACATTTTCTTTGTTATACTAAAGTTTAACTTCATTCAGACTTCATGATTTCTTCATTTCTGCATATAGTAGAGTGTTGTTAGCAACCAATATAGGAAAAACCAAACTGTAGATAAGAAAAGGCAAATAAAGCGCGAAAAGGCCAGACATTGAGTTACATATTGTTTTAAAATAGAATGAGGAATATCTAATAAAAAAGTTTCATTGGCTTACTTGTTGGTATTTATTGTTACTCTTACTCTAACAATAGCTATTAGATTGTAATCTTTTTATTGCAGTAAGACCATAAGTTTTAAACATCTTCTAACTACTCTACTTCTTTGAACTATAGCTTTATGTTTTGAAAGGATAATATACCTTAGTTACACCAATAAGCTGGCTGTAGGCTAAAATGAATTCTAGTCGAGGTGCTATCACTACCTGTACAAAGTGGAATTAAGGGTATATGACCCACTTTTGTTTCACTGCATGCTTAGTATTGTTGGGCAATTTAGGTTTATAATGACGCTTCTGAGTGAGCACCAAAAAAAAGAGTCTGAGAGTCATGTCTATGAAAACTCTTCCTCTCATTTCTTCTTATTATTCTTTAACAAGTACTATTGCTTGTAAGTCACGTGAAACCAATCTCGGAAATGCATGACAATGAATAATTTACTCCTGATTTGGTATAATCTCAGGAGTCATTCAGGAAACCCACATGATGTATGTATACTGCTTAGTAGCAACTTGAATGAGGGGTTTGAGTATATGTGGGTACATGCTGCTGCCCCACAATTTCTGCTTACATAAATTTTAATTTCTATCTCTAAAATACTTTAGAAATTATTTTTTCATTTAATTTATTTTTCCCTTATTTCCTCAATAATTGTTCTCCTTTCCAGGTTAATTTTAAGAAATCTGTAGACAGCTACATGCAAATACCTCCCTTCAAAATGGAAATTTCTGGAATTATAGCCACTATGTACTTACAGACACCTGACATTCTAGGTACTGTATCTACTCCACAACAATTTATGCTTATGTAAATTGGGATGTAGAACAGTTGATGCCTTTATGTTCTATCACTTCATTGCTTTTATCTTCTAGGTCAAATATAATTGAAAAAATATCTCAGTCTTGCTAAATTGACTTTACAACACAAAAGGTAACTATACAATGAAGTGATGTTACTTTGGAGAATATGTGATATAAAAGGAATTCTAGCTTTTTCATATATGAGAAGTTACATCAGTGCTAGAGAAACTACTTTGAAATAAAACTCTACATCTTAGAATTTGATAGGGAAACCATGTAGGCTCATATCTCTTACTTCTTTCTATGCTGTCAAGGTGTGCACACAATTTCTCTTACACTTAAATATTTAGAAAAGATCACACTCCAGTAGGGTTACAGCTGCTGGAACAGTTCCACACCCATTGTGAAAATTAAAGAATTGAGATATACAATTTCTATTTAATTTTTCATCATCTATAATGAATATATTTGTGGCAGCCAGGTAATATTTTATAGTAGGAAAAAAGCCCTAAATTTTCAATTGTATTATCCATATGTCTGATTTTTAATTTCCTTTCTTTGAATATATTTGACAATAAAATATCCAGTGAATTTGATAAAGTTATATTTTTGATGAATATTAGGTCATGTTTGCAGATGGGGAAGATCAGAGGATGAGAAAATATACTACGCTGAGAAAAAATTATGGTTTTATGTTATGTGTGCTGACGCAGAAAACACCCCAAAGTTGTCTAGTTCCATGCATTCAGCTAGATTTAGGAAAAGATCTTTAAAAAGAGAAATTAAGGTAATCATGCATATATACACATGTAATGTTTATGTAACTTTCCTGCATTAGTATTCACATTTGACATCCAAGGTATATTGAAATTACTAAAATATTCAATTAGCAGGGAAGAAGGAAATGTCATATAGTAATATTCAAGCACCTCTGGATACCTGTAAGAAACTGCAAAATTATGATTTTTACAGGAGGTCAGAAATTACTATGACCTTGTGTCTATTTTAGTGTGAAGAATCTGTTTGGTGATCAAATAATGAGGAAATGGATCTCCTGCAAAAAAGATCAGTTAAGATCCACTGAGGTTTGCTCAATGAAGTGCTTCATTCTTTTCTTCAAGGAAACGTTGTTTAAGGACTGAGGTTTATGAATACTATTAAAACAGCTGCAAGGAGCCATTATATATATATGCATATATATATATAGAATGAAGAATCTTGAATTCTTTTGGAAAACAATATTTGGGATTTAAAAGGGCATAAGTTTTTGGGAAAGTAACTGTATGTTCATAGATTCAAGAATCATAGAATTGTTTGGGTTGGAAAAGACATTAAAGATTACTTATTTCCAATCCCCAGTCATGGACAGGGGCACCTTCCACTAGACAGGTCCCAAGTCCCATCCAACCTGGCCTTGAACCCTTCAGGAATGGGACAACCACAACTTTTTTGGGCAACCTGTTCCAATGCTTCACCACCTGCACAGCAAGAAATTGTCCATTAATGTATAATCTAAACCTACTCTATTTCAGTTTGAAGGCTTTCCCCCATATCCTGTCGCTACGTGCCCTTGTAAAATGTCCATTTTTTTTGTTGGCCCCCATTAGCTACTGGAAGGCCACAATTAGGTCATCCTGAAACCTTTTCTTTTCCAGGCTGAACAAACCCAAGACTCTGAGGCATTCCTCATAGAGGAGGTGCTTCCATTCTTCTGATCATCCTGGTGGGCCTCCTCTGGACTGGCTCCAACAGGTCAATGTTCTTCATGTGCTATATGTGCTATATGTTGACAAGGTAATTTTTTTAACACTGTGTAGTCATTTAATATAAGATGTTGCACATAATTACTATTAAAGTAATTTCATTATTACTGCTGAGTTAGTATTTAATATAAATTGCAATTAGGAAGGAAAAGGGAGTATATAAAGTGTCATTGCTATTGACCCTTTATATAAATATATACAGAGAGATAGAAAGAAAAAAGAGAGAAGCAGATGATTACCTGTTTAGTAAAATAAAAGATTCAAATGTTTTTGATACAAAATACATTCTCATTGAGTGCCCAGCCATTCTCAGTCCTTTCCTCTAAATAATTTCTATGCTTTTTTCTCCATTATCCATGATCCTTTCTCATTTTCCCTTTTTAAAACAACTTGTGAGATTTTCTATTATTTGATTATTTAGTTTCAGATTTCCAGTGTTTTCAACTTTCCCAGTTCCAAGTGCATCACATTTTTCTGGCTAGAGTGTCAGGGGGAAAATTCTCTGAGGCATGTGTGATACAAGGGCAGAGTATCATGGAGTGATGCTAAGAAGTTTGGGCTATTGTCCCATATACATGTCTGAATATACTATGTATATCCTAACTACAGTTGTAGCCATCCACACTAAAGGACAGTATGAAAGCAGGGATAAAAATGGAGCTTTTTATTTTTTACCGTGCCATTCACAATTTTGCCTACCAAATTTAGCAGGCACAAATCATGTTTTGAAATTAATTCAAAATTTTATGATAGGGCTGAAGGTCGCAAGGTATCTTCCGTTACTCAAACTGTTGTCTTCTGGAGCAATCACTCAATGGAAAGTCTTTTTCAGTGCTCCTGAGTCAGTAGGGACAATAGCCACTCCATGTTTCTTAAGAGGTTCATAAAGATATGTATATGATAATATCATGTTCTACACTATACTAATAGTTTAGCTACAGACTCGCACAAAACATTTGTCCTTTCTTAACACTTTTAATCAACTTAATTTCTCTGTTCAGTTTTCTGTGTTGCACTTCCCTTCATGCAGTCTTTCTCTTCAAATCTTTCATTAGATTTTTCCTAGTCCTCCTTACTTCAGCAGGTCTACCATGGATTTGCACCGCATGGTGTATTTAATAACTTATTTGAAGATATGGCAGTGTTAAAGTGTAGTACAGAAAGACTTGAGTTACATTTTTACTGAATTAATTGCTCCATTTCTAACTGCAGCCTATACAGAATATTTTCAGTGCAGTAGTAACTGTAAATTATAACTCATACCCTCTGAAAAAGGAAAAGAAATGTGTGGGGAAAGTTCTTGAATTTTATTTTGTATTTCAACTGCTAGCCTGTGACTGGAACCAAACAATTGGATTTAAAGCTTAGCGAAGTATCCCCCAGGGGTACATTGGAATCATTCTTTTATCTGTAATGTTGACGAACCTAAAAATTAATGTTATAGTTCTGTTTCAATAAGTTTGGTTTTTAGGCTGATGTCTCATATCTGTGCAAAGAAAATAGTTCAACCACCTCCAGGATCTTTGTAAGTGAAGGAAGAGATCTCTTGTTGTCTGTTGCAACCAAAGATGCCAGATCTTCTGCACAATAACACAACCTTTGTTCTTTTCTTCTCAAGCTCTGCTTCTTGCTGTGCACATATCAATTTTATCTCCTCTGCTCAGCACTAGAAGGCTCAGACACCGAATTCTGTGTGACAATGAATAAACTGACTGTATACTCCAGTCCCATGACAGAAATAAGGGCACAGGGGACTGTAGGACACAGAAATTTCCAGAGGCTTTCCAAGTCTCACTATAGGTAAGTTTCTATGTAACTTTTAGACTCTGTACTTAAGGTAGTGAAAATAAGTTTGCTACTGATGTTGACTTTTCCATATTAGAAGAAAGTACTAGGTATGTTTGACATAATTCTAATAATATAAAAACTTATTTCTTCTTTCTGTTATTGGAAATTGTGTTTCCATTCTTTCATTCATGTGACAGCTGTAAAGCATATTTTATTTTATCTTTAATTACTTTCAACCGAAAGAGGTGAGCTATTTGCTCTGTTTCAGGTTTTGATATTTGAGTGTTAGAGGAAATGAAGAACCATGAGTAGAATAATTTACTTTACTCCTATTTACAAAATCCTATCTTCTTTTTTCAAAATTTATTACTTTTCTCTGTGATTAAGTGTTCATTATTAAAGAAAATATGTTTTAAATTGCTATACCTAATTACAGAAACATCAGCAAATATGCTTAAGCGTCAAATAACTTTCCAATGACATTCTGATATTCTTATGTTGGTTACTCTTTTGTTTTTGAAAGGTTTGTGTTCAGCCTGGATGTTTTACTTATTGTCTTGAAATAAATTTATTGTTACAAGTAGTCTAAACAGTTAAAATCCCCTTGATTTAGATTTTGAATAATAACTGGTTTGTTCAAAAAAATACTTGCTGACTGGCTTGACCCATTTATTATTTTTTCCCTTAAAATAGACATAGAAATTCAGCTGCACTATCACTGGATTTGGGAGAGATTCCATTTTGCTAGAGGGGAAAGTAAAAACCCATGCTATAATGTAGTCTTAATGGAGACTCTTTTAACCATTTCTCTGTATGCTCAAATTTCTTTTGACGTTGTTGTTGTTTTTCTTATTGATATTAAGGTACTAGCTCTCCACTAAGCTGTGGGGCTTGTCACTAAGGGACACAATTGCCACCCTTTTCTTGTACAGTAGAAGGATGTAGTTGATAGGACATGACGAATTCCTGATTTGTTTGGAAAGATAATTCTTGTCCTGTCTTATCTGCTTTGGCATTAGTGTGCTAGACTATCTATTCTGTTGTTGCTAGTCTGAGGTTTTGCAGGTGTAAATCCATCTGATTCTAGAAGTGGTTTTAAAGTTTTATGCTCTACTATGTAGTGATAATTCTTAGGTAGTTGTCACAATGTCAATTGCTCCAGCTGTTCTGAAGTCTTTCCAGAGTCACAGACAAGTACATTAAATTTAAGTGATATGGAAATATTTTTCACCAACTACATAAGTCACTATTTCAGATAGTGTAAAACAAAAAAGCCCCAAAATTCATAGTGAAGCTTTACTGAAAACTCATCTGTGCATCTCTTTGTGTGAATGTGCAATGTCCACAATATTTTTCAACATGTCCAGCCAGACCATGATATTGTTAAAGACTGATGTGTTCTCCATATCTAAACCATTTATATTAATAGTATAAATTTAATGTAATATTTAGAAGTGTATGTATATATACACACACACGCATATATATATATATATATATATATATATATATATATATATATATATATATTCCCATAGTTCTAGTTCTCTTGTTTCTATCTTCTAATTATATAGAAGTTCAGGTCATTAAGACAGTAGGACCTGATCAGGTTGTCCCAATGCCTTGACCAAATATAATTGTATGTTTTCCTCCTTCTGTGATCTTATGTTCTTTTCTGGTTTCCATAACCTGTTTACTTAAAAAACCAAAAAAACCCAAAAAACCAAAACAAACAAACACCCACCCCCACCCCCCCGCCCCAAAACAAAACAAAACAAACAAAAACAAAACAAAACAAAACAAAAAACAAACAAACAAAACAAAAAAAACCCAAACTAACAAAACCCACAAAAACAAAAACAAACAAACGAAAAACCAAAACAAACAAAAAACAAACACAAAACAAAACAAAAAACAAACAAACCAAAAACAACCCCCAAAAACTGAGTAGAGCTGTCAACTTTTTCTTGGTGCACTACTATCTTTAGGTTCACTCTTGATGTAGTCTCATGATTTTCTCCTTGTGCAACATGGTAAAACATTAGAAGGATAGAGGAAATATAAAATTTACCTCTTTCCACTCATCTGCAAATAGCAAATGAGATTTTGAACTGAGTCTGGGTGGAATGAAGTTAACTTTCTTTATAGCAACCCATATGATGCTGTGATTTGCATTTGTGGCTTAAAGAGTGTTGGTAACACAGCAATCATTTATCTATTGCTCCGCAATGCACAGCACCAAGGCTTTTCTCTCTACCTCATGTTCTGTCAGAGTAAGTAGGCTTGGGGTGGACAAGAATTTATGAGTGAACATAGTTGAGACAACCTAACCAAACTGACCAAATCGATATTCCATACTGTAAGCTGTCATGCCCAGCAGTAAGAAGCTCAGGGACAATAGTAGGAAGAAGGAAGTTTGTGATTGTGGTCTTTGTCTTTCCAAGCAGCTGTTATGCATGCTAAGGACCCTACTTCCCAGGAAGTAGCTGGATATCTACCTACTAACAGGAAGAACTAAAAGAAATTTCTTTTCTGCTTCGGTCACTTATGTGGTTTTTGCTTAATTTATTGAACTGTCATTATCTTGATCCAAAAGCCTTCTTCCTTTCCTTCTGTTTTGATCCCATCCTGTGGAAGATGGGAGGGAGCAACAGCCAGGTATAGTGCCTGGCAGGGATTAACCCACCACAGACTTTAAAGGGGCAGACAGGGAGACTGAATAAATGTAAGTACACAAACACAAATACACATAGATATGGATAAATGGATTGGTTTTGAGTTTATTCTACAGTTTTTGAAATGGGTTGGCAATGGTATAGTGTGAAACAAATCACATAATAAATTAATATGCATAGAATTGAGAACACATTTTTTCCATCCTGAAAAAAAACCCCAAAACATTAAAACTATTTATAGATCTCTCTTCTCTGCATAAAAAAAATCTTTGACCTGAAAAGGGTGCTTGTTCACACTGTTGTTACGAGGCTTAAGTCAACATCTTTAAAGTGGCTAGAGAACACCTCAAACCTTTCAGAAGTAGAAATCCAATGGAAGCTTCCTGTGATGTTTAGCTTAAAATCAGAGGTAGGAGATTAACAAAGCAAACAAATCAGAAAATACTCAAAAGTCTAGACCATATATTCTTTAACCATCAGAGCACATATATATCTTAAAATATGTATGCACATATATGTGCATTGACTATACTACCAAAAATGTTTTTCTACCATTTGTTCTTTTGTGTTAATAGAATGGAAATTTGGAGAAGAGGTGAAACCTGTATGACATATCTGTCAAAATATTCATTACAAACAAAACTCTTCACACTTTTTAACAGCAGATGTTATTTTATGCACATGTTTTGATGTCAGCATGATTATCTCTTTGTCATTTCTAGTTTGTAAGTACTCTTTTTGCCTAATTTGACAGCATTCATTCTTCTCTAACTTTCTAAAGGTCTATTCCTTCAGAAAAGCTAGCATTCTACTGTCAAGTGGATTTTTACAGTAGTAGATAAATCATCACTGACCTTTTCTAGATTGTCTGCAATGTCCCTTATTTGGCATGATTAACACTATGCAATTTATTGATAATATTTTATTTTATTGTAGCTTTTAAGTACTGCATAATAATTAAAGTGAATCTTATGTTGTAAATATATTTTTTTTCTCACAGTAATTTATTCCCGATGTATACTTTTCTCTTTTTTCCCCCTCACTCTAATTTCCTTATTATTTTTTGGAATTAGGAAGTCATTAAAGAAGATGGCAAGAGATGCAAATATGAAAATCATAGGATTATAGAATTGTGGAACAGTTTGGGTTTGAAGACGTCTTTACAGGTCATCTAGTTCAAACTTCCATTGCAATGAGCAGGGACATCTTAAACTACAAGAGGTTGCTAAGACTCCCGTCCAATCTGACCAGTAATGTTTCCAAGGATGGGGTATACACCACCTCTCTGGGCAACTTGCTCCAGGGTCACACCACCCCCATTGTAAAATACTCTTTCATTATATCAAGTCTAAGTTGACCTTCTGTGCATTTAAAACCATTACCTCTTGTCCTATTACAACAGACCCTGAGAAAACGCTTGTCCACATCTGTCTCGTAAAGTTCTTTCAAGTACTCAATGCGATTTCCCCAGAGCCTTCTCCTCTGCAGGCTGAACAACCTCAACTCTCTGACTTTCCTCATAGAAGAGATATTTCATCCCTCCAATCATCTTCATGGCTCTCTTGCAGATTCACCCCAACAGGTACATGACATTCCTATGCTGAGGACATCAGAGTTGGATTCAGTATTCCAGGTGGGGTCTCATGAGAATGAAGGGGAAGAATTACCTCCATAGACTTGCTGGCCACCTCTTCTGGTGCAGCCCAGGATATGGTTGACTTTCTGGACTGCAAATGCACACTGCCAGCTCAGGTCCACCCTTTTGTGCACCAGGACCCACAAGTCCTTCTCGGCAGGACTGTTCTCAATTCTCCAGCCTGTAAAATTATTCAATTTGATCTGCATAAAATCCATTATACGTCCTCTGCATATGAGTTATTGCCTAAATGAAAAGCTAGCATAGAAAATTGTTATGGTATTTTGACAGTGTTTTATTTTGGGCCATTATACCTTAAAGTTGTACCACGCTGAAAAATAAAAATTGAATCAGGGTAAAAAACTGGAAATGGATACATGCGATATTGTGTATTAAAAAGTAAATGCAGGGAAACATTTTTGAGCTCAGGGAAATACAGTTTTGAGCTTTATTTGACAAAATGGCTCAGCATAGCTTAAAACAGCATGAGAGGGGTTCTGAAATGGCACCTGTCTGCTTATCCATTTATAATATTGACAGAACATAGATTTGTAGTATGCAGAGTTGACAATTTCCAACCGGATGTTGAAGCACTGATCTACATGACAGGAATTGTGATCATTAGTTGCCATGCTTGAAAAGGATGTGGACAGATTCAATGTGGTTAGGTGCAATCAGTCCTGAAATTAATGCATAAATGGAAGAGACACTTTTTCATTATTGCCTACTTTGGGGGAAACAGTGGGTGCACTACTGTCAGAGTTCAGACTGATAGATATTGATACAAATCATTTTTATATGATCTGCCTATTTATTAGAATTGCTTTTCTGCTCTCTATATGGAAGTCCATGATGCATTACGTTCTGAACTTCCTAATGTTCAGATTGCTGTTCTCATTGCAAGAAATAATGAAATGGATTCATTACTTTATTCTTAAAATATTCTGATTAATTTTTGGATATACCTGCTTCAGGGATTTCATATACCCTTTTGTTGTCTAGTTCATTTATTTTATTGTAGAAGGGAACATATTGTATATATTTTGGGAACAAAAAAAATCAACAAATATTTTTAGATTATACAGGCACACAAACAGAAACAAGGGCCTGAGAAGATACACATTCCTACTAATGTTTTCAGCATTAGTAAAACTCAATATTTTTAATGTGTTGATGAACAGAGGGGAATTGAGATGACAGGCAACTTCTTTTTTAGTTGCATCTATACAAAAGAAGGATTTTTTTGGTATAGTTTTAATTATTTTTAATTATATTTTGCAAAACATGGTTCTCTCACTTTGAATCTAGAAGTGAAAGCTCAATCAAATAATAACCCATTAGTACCTCAAGTTTTGCATATGTGGGGGATTCTGCTTTATGTATTTATCTTTTGAATTCAGACGATGAAATGTGAAAGCTGAAAAAAACTACTGTGAGTTCTCTGGACACAAAGATATTAAAAGGAAATTAACACTACTATAGTGATACAAAGAATCTGATTAAAAATTATTATTAGTCTAGGCCTGTAGCACTACTCCTGGCCTTCAGGCTAGTGTCCCTCTAGAGAGTTGTACTTGTGGAAGAAAAAAAGAAAATATATCCTTCACTGCTAATTTTAAAAAGATATCAAACTGTTTTGAAAGTGAATATATGATTTAGAACACTAAAATTAAGAGCATGAGGGCAAAATGCTGGTAAGATATACAAACACAAATGTATCACTAATGTAAGCCTGAGGACAGCTGACCTCTTTGGTATTTTCAAATGGGTTTGGGTGCTTGAACTTCACCTTCATCTCTACATTATTTTTAGAGAGAGAATTGTACATGCATTTCTTCCAAATTCCTCCTATGCCTTATTTCAAGTATAGAATATTTGGGTTATTACCCTTTATCTCTCTTGCTACATTAATTGTGCTTCTTTTTTCATCATAGATCTGTAGAGACTTCACTTTTTAGCTCTTTTATTTGCTTAGAGTGTGCTCTGTGACAGGTAAGGTGTTTTTCTCTGTACAACTTCATGAAATAAATACCTGCTTGAAAATGCTTCCTGAAAATAATAATTGCAAATGAAGCCAGGAAGTCAGCTTCATCCTGGGCCCAACTTAAATGCCTCAACAGATACATGGGGAACAAGAGGAGTAGCAAAAACATCTTCACCTGCAGGGCTATAATCTTATTGTCATGGAGATGTGGTGGAATCACTGCTGTGGAATGGAAGGGTGCAGGCTCTTTAGGAAGGACAGAGGAGACACAAAGAGGAGCTGTTGCCCTCCATGTCAGTGACCAGCTGGAGTGCAGGGAGCTCCACCCAGGGACGGATCAGAGCAGCCTGAGAGCTTATGGTGCAGGATTAAAGGGAGAGCAGGGACAGGTGGCATCATAGTGGGGGTCTGGGGCAGGCCACCCAACAGAATACTGAGGTGATGAGGCCATTTACAGACAAATAGATGCAGCCTCATGTTTACAAGTCCCTGTGGGGGACTTCAGCCACCCCAATATCACATCAATTTTTCTGTGTTGGAGGGAAAACAGAAAGGCATAAGCAAGTTCCTGGAATATGCTGCTGGCAATGTCCCTCTCCAAGTACAGCAAGGAGATGCTGCTGAACCCTTTTCTTACCAACCAGGAGGAGCTGTTGAGGTGGGGAACGAAGTGTTCAAGGGGAGCCTTGGCTGCTGTGACAATGAAATGGTGGACTTTGAGATCCTTCGAGAAGTAGGAAAAACACACAGCAAGCTCACCACCCTGGACTTCTGGGAAAATAACTTTGGCTTTTTCAGGGGTCTGCTTGGTAGAATGCTGTGTGATAAAGCCTTGGAGAGAAAAGGGGCTCAAGAAAGCTTCTTAATATTGGAGGATCACCTTAGGCAAAAATGCCAGAAGGCTTGTAAGGATAACCAAGGAATTCCTGAACAACCCCTAACATAAAAAGAAGCCTAGAGAGTGTGGAAACAGGAGTTTCCACAAAAAAGTAGCTGGGAGGAATACAGAGAGGTTATCCAAGCAGCCAGAGATAAGGCTAATAAAGCTAAAGCCCTGATAAAACTAAACCTGGCCAGGGGCACTAATGGCAAAAAGAAAAGCTTCTGTAGAAGCATCAGTGATAAGAGGAAGGCTAGAGTGAACCCTCTCCAGAAGGAAACAGGAGACCTGGTTAGCCAGGATATGAAGAAGGCTGAGGTACTTAATGACTTTCTTGTCTTGGTCTTCACCAGGAAGTGTTCCAGCAACACAACCTGAGCCATAAAACAAACAAACAAACAAACAATCAAACACCAAAACCAAAACCAAACCATCAACACCAACACGCCAAAAAACCCCCAAAACCCAAACCAAACAAAAAAAAAAACCAACAAAACAAACCAACCAAACAAAACAACACTACCCTCCCCCCCTCAAAAAAAAAAATAAACCCCAACAAACCAAAAAACAACCAACCAACTAAACCAGGGATTGGGAGAATGAAAAACTGCCAGCAATAGGGGACCATGTTTGAGACAATTTAAAGAATTTGAACGTGTACAAGTCCATGACATCTGGTGAGATGCATCTGCAGGTCCAGAGGGAATTGGCAGAGGAACAGTTAACGTCTATTTTTTGCCATGATCTGTTGATTTCCTAGTGCATGATGACTCTCAGGAATTCATGAGGTCTGTATTTCCAGTACAGCTTGAAGCAAGCAACCAGTACTCATACATTGATGTACTGTGGCAAAACAGTGAATAGCAATGTCAACTCAGATTCCCACAGCCAGTAGAGATTTGTTGATGCAGTGCTGCACCTGGGCTAATGAGACTTGTCCCTCAGCCACTGCAGTTGGATGAAGCATTGTACAAATATAGTTATACAGCTTCTAAATCCAAGATTGACGTACTTAACACTCGTTTGATTATCTCTAATAATGTTCTACATTTTTTATGGACTTAAAATTTACACTAAAGAGAACTTTATGGACAGTTAATGCTGGGCTGTGTTGCACCAGCC
Organism: Phylloscopus whistleri; assembly: GCA_017589585.1. Classification (NCBI taxonomy): domain Eukaryota; kingdom Metazoa; phylum Chordata; class Aves; order Passeriformes; family Phylloscopidae; genus Phylloscopus; species Phylloscopus whistleri. The sequence goes on from JADMLD010000757.1 coordinate 4,351,581, forward strand.
AGCCTTTTTGTTGTATGGGTAACAGTCATGAGACATGTACTGTTCATTATCTATTTCACATCTGATGGGCTCCTATATCATATATACACAGAAAAGCTCAACAGCTGCTGTTTTATGTTGTGCTGTTGTTCTCTACCATGCAATACATTGGTCAGCCTCAGAAGTAAAGAAAAAGAAATATGATGTCAGAAGGATGACTAGATCAAAAAAATGTAGAACCTCTACTTCAGTCATGTATACTCACCCTCATATTACTGGACTGGGAATAAAAGTCACTTAATTGGGTGACTGGAAACCAGTCAAATTTTAGGGAATAATATATTACACTGACAAGGGCAATTTAAGAATATTTTCTTTTTATAGAATATTTCTTTATTTTATAATTTGTGCCAGGAACGTTTCCATTTATGTGATGCAGTATCAACATACTAAGAAAAACCAAACAACTATATTCTCAGTTGAGAATGAGTTAGAACTACATAAATAAAACCAAAAAGAAAGAACATAATGACACTGATATAGGAAACATAAGATTTCTGGTACTCCCTTTGAAAGACATATTGGTTCTGCCTTTGAACATTTTCCAAAGCTGAAATAACAAAAAAATTACAACATCAAGTTTTATAAAGAGCAAGGCTAATGTTCCTTTCTAGCCTAAGTGACAATGAGATCTACTCCAAATCACATTATTTTAATCATCAAGATCAGCACTGAGCAACTTCCTGAAAATGTTTTTGGCATGATTTAAAAGAAATCGTTCATTAACAGCTTTCTTTAGAGGGAGAACATGGATTCCAACATTGAATTTTTTAATAGTTTCCAACAGCACAGACATCCAGACTTCAAGATCTTTTGGACCTCTTTAGGTGTGTATTATTTCTCTCAGCTGAGGTCCTTCCCTCTATGTAAGGCTCATCCAGGTTTGAAGAAGGAAGCATTCATCTGAACAAACAAAGCATAGAATTAAATAAAGAATGAGGAACATCTAGGAGGTTCCAAAAATCATGGGGTTGCATGGGAAATTATGTCTGCAATTCATCTGAAAAGAATAACTTTTACTGTCTTTATTTCTCCTCCACATTTCTCACAGCTTTATCTTTATGGCTACTTCCTGCAGAAGCTGGAAAGAGACTTTTTACAAGGGCATGTGCTCATAGGGCAAGGAGTAATGGCTTTAAACTGAAAGAGATTAGGCTTAGAATGTTCATCAGGAAGAAATTGTTTTCTCTGAGGGTGGGGAGATCCTGGAACAAGTTGCTCTGAGAAGTTTTGGATGTCCTATCCCTGGAAATGTTCAAGGTCATGTTGATTGGGACTTTGAGAAACCTGGTGTAGTGAAAGGTGTTCTAGACCATGGGGACTGGAACTAGATGGTCTTTAATGTATTTTCTAACCCAAACCTTTGTATGTTTCTGTGAGTTTCCTTTGCAAATTCCTTTCTCTCTCTGTAAAATTTTTATAGCACTTCTCTCATTGCCCTTCCACATACCTATGCATTTTATTTTGTCTCCTTCAATAGTCATTCCAGGGCATTCCTTTTTGGAAAATGTCATAAAATCATAAATCAATTTAGGTTTAATGAGACCTCTGGAAGTCACACAGTCCAAGTTACTGCTCAAAGAGCTTCAGTGAGAGTAGATTGCTAAAGATTGTATCCAGAAAAGTTTAAATAAAGATTTCCAAGTGTATCTCCAAGGAATAGGGTCAATCTCTTCCTGTAACTGAACAAATTTCATGATAAAGAAAGAAGTCCTTAAATGTATTCCAACCTTCCCATGATACAAGTTCATATATGAACAAGTCCATATACTTGATGAATATGGCATCTCCATACTCTCCAACCAGGAAAGAAGTATACTGAAAAAGGTAAAAAAGACAACAGTATTATTGTTGAGACAACAGTCATTAACAGTTCAGGGATTAAATAAGACAGATACTTGTGGGTCCCTTCCAACTAAGGATATTCTATGATTTTATGACTTATCTGAAAAAATATAAAGGATTAAAAAAGCTCCTCAAACATGGTGATGATGATGATGATGATGATGATGATGATGAATGTCTTACTAGCAGCAACAAAGATTGACCTTTCCCCATCTGGCAGATGACTGCCTGGTCACAGAAATCTGTTGGTTGTTTCTTTTGGTTGTGTGAGCAAATAAATGCTTGGTCTAGAATGTATTAGTTCCAGTCACTTGTTCTTTGAGCATTAGCCAGTAAACTATTGCACTGTTCTTTAAGTTGTGTTTATCTTACTTTATCTCACTGACTGATGAAGGGTATCCAAGGAAAAAAGACATAGAGAGACAATTATAGAGCCACCATTTCAAGAAGATTGTTGCAGGCAGCATGGATGTTCAGTCTGAATATCCTGGTGTGCTTTAACAAATATAGCAAACGAAAATATATGCTGCATGACCGCCTGTTCCTATACTGATTTTCCCTAAGCAAGAAGTTTTCATCTACCTCTCAGTTTGGTTTTCTTTTCACTAGCAACAGAGTACGAGATTTGGGAATACCAGGTGATGCCTTGTCTGCTGTGTGTTAAGGACAGAATGCAGCTCTTACCTTTGCAGCAACTGAGAAGGAAGATAAAACTTATCAGTACACCTCTTGCAGCACTAGGTGTTTTCAGTTTAACTGTTTTCAGTTTAACTGAACAAAAAATGGGAAAAGAAACAAACAAATAAACAATGGGAAAAGATGCCATTCACTCTCTGTGGTCTTCAATGTTAATCCATTTTTAATCATCCCTGGTTTTCTGTTGCAAATAGCAGCAATTTTGTGATTTTCCTTATTCCTCTTCTATTTGGACACAAGGACAAGGAGAGATTAGTCTTCTCATCTCTAACACACAGTTTTCCTGACAAGAAATAACTGATTACCTTAACTCTTCTCCTTCTGGTTCACTTCTCTTTGCACTTAGAACTTGGAAGAGCATAGAACTGATTTTAAGCCCTGTAAGGGTTTCCTTAGCATGCTCAAAATATTCTTGAGCTACATTATTCATATAAATTATTGTACCTTTGATTTATGAAATTTGTGTGCCTGAAAGGGATGATTTGTTTCATTGGCATCACTATAAGAAAAAAACCTCAAACAATGTTAAAATTAAGCATTAATAATTCATACATTTTTTAGACATTTGTTTCAGTTAAATAAAATAGAAATGTAGCCACATAAAAATCCATACCTTTTAAAGCTGATTAGATCAATAAAGTATGATGTCATGAAGGATTTTATTATTGTACTTCCTTTCTATGTTTACTGACTTCAGAAAAGCAGTTTCTGTACCTATTTTTGTTTTGGAATACCTCAAAACTTTGAAGTGGATTTATTCAAGCTCATTCAAAACATTCTGTTAACTGAAAAGAATTGCTTTTTTGTAATGATTTATTATTACAGATATTATAAAAATAATAAGAAATAAAAATAAGCCTAAACATTCTCTCCAGATGGTTTAACACGGATAAGATACCTCCATCAGCCTCCACAGTGGAATAAAATGTTTCAATTTATTTTTCAAAATCTGATGATTTCATTGAAAATACTTCTAGAATTTACATCTGCAGAGGTAAATCTGGAGAAATGTGTGGCATAATATCCTTCTCAGTCCATAAAGACCTTCAACAAGTATTTGTGAGGAAACCAACACTTAACAAAACTGTTTCATACGTGTTAAGGTTTTACTGATGATGAAACAACTGCTGTTTATTGGTGGGTGGCAGAAAAACAAGACAAGGACAAGTACATCTGAAAACATGCAAAAAATAGGGAACTTTAAAAAAAACATGTGTACTTACAGTCTGGACACCACCATTGCCAGTGGCATTGCAGTGGCAGTTGCATTGCCAGTGGCATTGCACCAAGAAGAATTTCACCTTTAGACACAACTACAAAAATCTTCAAAATAAAGCTAACAAGACACACCTACATACGTTATCTGAGTATAACTCTTCTATCAGTGCCTCTAAATAACCTGTATTCAACTAGAATGAAAGATTAAATTATTATTTTTTCTTAAATTTAACTTCATTACGAAGTTTGCAAAATCTGGAGCAAGACTCGCTATAAAGAAGGAACTAATGTTTAGTTAAATTCAACGTATTAACCTCTTCTGATTAAAGCAAAATACAATCAGGCAATTTAAATAAGTAATACCATATCACAGAATTGTATAGATTATTACAACTGAAAAACAGAAACTTTGTTTACCTTGCAACAATACTATATATATTCTTGTTCTGATACTAAAAAACGCCTAAAATTCAATACGAGTAAGTCTCATATACTTCCAACTGTATCAATAGTGAGGAAAGGCAAGAAAGAACTGGAAAAGCTACATCCTGGCTTAAAAATAAATGCCATCTGACTTTGAATTAAAACTGCCCTAGAATTGTAACCACTGTAGAATTGAAGTCGCACCCAATTTTCACATAGTTAATAAAAGCTGCTCACAAATTGAAGTTGAGGATACAAAAGGAAGAAAAAAAAAGGTTTTGATGCAGCTTTAGTTGGAAGGCAGATTTATTTATTAATAGGGTCTCTTGTAGCTTCTCCTCCCTCTCATGAGGTGTGGAGGGTGCAATTTCAGTGACTCTGCTGTAATTCTTCTATAACTCTTCCACAGATGCTTTAATGTCAATCAATCTCGTCTCTCTGTAGTAGCTGACTGTCTCCCTAGCACTGCCATTCTATTCATTCAATTCATATTGAATTCTGTGGATGTATTAAAGGGACAGTTGGCTAGCATGGGGAGGACAGGGTTGATTGACTAGGCTTCTGTGCAAGAATTACAGTGGAATTACAGCACAGATGCAGAAATTGCAGCCTGCTGCTCCATAGAGGAGTTTGAATGGAAATGGTGCTGGAAGGGAAGAATTGTACCTATCAGAGACATTGCTAATAGTAGGAAAGTCTCCCTAAAATTAAACTTAATTAAAAACAATTTGGGAAAAAATAAGAAAGCTAAAATTCATTTTGTAGTATAGAAGTTTTGAAAAAGAATACTAAATCATTAAAATATACTGTTTTTTAAAAACTACTGTTGGAAAAACTGTTTTCCTAAGGATTCTAGTAATGTTATGCTGTTCTGACAGCAGTACTGTTCTATAGCTTTGATCATCTAAATATCAGGGATACATTGAAATCTAAATAGCAGGTTTTGTGCAGAGAAACAGTTCAAATGCATTCATTAAAAACACAGTTTGGCATTTCCTTCTTGATTCTTCATTCCAATGACAATTTGAAAACACACATACATAGTTTTCTTAAACTGGTATTTCTTATTTCAAGTACAGAAAAAGTTGATATTTTTGGGGAATTTCAGATATCTTATTAACATCCACACACCAAAATCACATTCTTTAGAACCAGGCAAATCTTAATTTTATGTTTTGAAAGTGATTTAACAGAATTTTAATGCTTTTTGAGTTAATAAATGTGTACTAACTTAGTCACGTTTTATGATAGTAAGATCATTACCGCATCAGGGCATAGTCCAATAATTCAAAAACCTCACCAACTGTCATTGGGTTTTAATTTGCTGTGTTATGAAATTCAAAAAGATATTGCCTATGATATGAGAGACACATTTAGTAAAAGATTTATATTATCCATCTATATCAGTATCTTCAAAGTATTTTTGCAGTATGCTGTAGCTTTAGCTGATCCTTTTTTATTTTTGATACAGTAGTGATCTTATATAATATTATATAAAACATGACTAAGTCAGGAGATTCTTCCATCCAAATCTTCCAATCTTGAATACTTCTCTGTATTTTTTGTAACTTGTAGGTTATTACCATCATTACTCTTTTTACCTCTTTGGACCCTTTTCTATTTTTGCTGTAAGTATTTAATTTTTTTATCTCTTTGTCAGTTTCAACTGTTTTGTTCCCTGAAATAAATAACATGTACTATACACTTAGATCAATAGGAAATAAAATTTAGTGGGATAGGAAATAAAATTTAGTGGGATTTTTTCTTGATACAAAATACCTGCCCCAGAACAGACTACATAAAGAGTTTTTACTGAAGGAGTATTACAAGATTTGATTAGCTGTTGTCCAAATTAATAATACTGATATGAGTTCTCTAAGATATCCACTTATAATTTTCAGTATGGATATGGATAGAGTTAATCAAACCAGCCTTTGGAAGATCTAGGTACCTTTGTTCTCTCTGATTACAATTACTGTAGGCACAGTTATGTGACTACCTCGTAGTTAATGACTGGATGGAGTTGTTCTTCTTCTGGTAAGGAACAAAAATCTCAAGATTCTGAAATGCATGTTTTTGACAGAGAAACAGAGAGGATTCAGTGGTGTGTTTTTTTTTTTTTTGTTTGTTTGTTTTGTTTTGTTTTGTTTTGTTTTTGTTTTTTTCCAGGTGCTTATTTGCGCTCACTGCTGAATTATTAGCTTTTTCACTCTGGACAGTCTGTTGACATTACTTCATCCTATGCATATCACCTGTGCTTGGTTGATTGAACAAGAAAGCTCACCAGGTGATGGATGCTGTCACAGACCATTTGCCTACTCTACACTTACCATTGTGCTTCTCTCTGACTTTACAGCAGCACTGCCAATCCAAATGGTGAGCAGAGTCATTTCCATGCCTAAATTTCAGTGGCTCTTCAGGCACACAAGGAAGCTCAAGTTAGCTCCTTTGATGAGGTAGCTCTGCATCATGTGGCTGCAGTCTGGGAGAGTCAGAAATGTGGTTTTCCACCTGATAGAAGTCTAGATTTTGTCTTCTCCTTTGTCTTTGCTCCTCCACTTGCTTATTCCCCAGACTTCAGCTTTGTGCTACTTTCACTGATGCTTTTGTAGACCTGGTGTAGCTGTGGGCTTGAAATAGGACACTAAACCACTTACTAAAAGTGCCCCATCATAGAAAAAATGTAGTATTTTTTAACAAAATAAGTTTTCCCATCACTTCCTCACAGAAGGACACAGAAAAGTACAGAAAGGGTGGTGCAGGGGCAGGATAAACCAGGTAAAGGCAACTTATTCTACAATTATTTTATTTTATGATATAAAGAATGTCCCTGCTTCTTTTAGAATTTCAATTAGAAATACCTGTTGAATATATTCCCTCATGTCTGTTTACTAATACACCTATACAACTATTTAGATTTTATTCTTTGGTAGGGCCTTTGGATGCAGTTTTTTCTCCTAAAAAAAGCTAGAGCTTATTTTTCTTAGTCCTGGAATCCAAGGTTTTAGTGTGCTGTATCCATTCTATGCTCTTAATTTCTTGGGTTTACTGCTTGCTTAATATTTTCACATTTTATTTCTAATTTCTGCCTTCATTTTGTTACAAATGAAATTTCTTCAAGTTTGTTCTCTGTCTTGAGAGACTGTATTCTCTTATCTGTGGCCTTTCTTGAACTCAAGAGCAGTTCTTTTCTTTCAAAGATATAGCGAAGGTGTAAAAAATTCTCCCTCTTCCATTTGGTTTCTCAAGGGAAGAAATGTTAGTTATTTTTCTGTTACTTGAACTCTTTGACATATAAGGAAGGTCATTCAGAAATCTAATGAGAAAGCATATGATATTATACTTCCAGTATGCATCCTCACCTTTATTGGGAGGATTTATTTATATGCAAGTTACACTGCCTTTGCCAGCTAAGCAAAGGTAAAGCTGTGCAGGCTGACTAGCATGAATGAAAGTATACAAAACAAAAATAACATATACTTCTACAGATTATGCTTTATGTGTTCAGAAAAGGTTTTACAGTGCAGTTTTCCTACATTTGGATGACACAGGTGCAGTTAAAAAATAATCATCAATTTTCTTAGCTGTAGGCTGAGTCACATCTAAGCTGTACAATATAATACTGCCCTTGGTCAGAATTAGATGAGAAAATATGTTATGATGTCAGGTTTATGCATTGAATCCTATTTTTTTTTCAGTGCACACCACTGGATTCATATCAGATTTTAGGATATATAGTCAAAAATGCAATGGAGTTCTGAAATAAACCACCTAAGCAAATAATATATAATAGGAATATATTATATAAGTAGTGTCATATCATGACATTTGATTGTTTTGTTACTATCTGTGGAATAATACAAAAAAAAAGGGACATAGTTTAATGAGAATATTAATAGCATGATGTTGCAATAATTTCAACAAAAGAACCTACATATGCTGTGCCAGCATTCAACAGAATTTGTGTGACTGTTTTAATAAGAAACTACTTTTACATGCCTCACTGATACCTGCACAAAACCCATGCATGTATGAGTCTAGACAATGATATTAATGGCTTCAGCTAACATGAGGTACAGACTGGGATAAAGACAGGAGCTGTCTGGTTTATGTTCATTCTAAAGAAAAGTAAAGAAAGCATAGCAGCTTGGAGGAAGTAATTAAGGTTCAAAATAAAAGTGAAACCCTTGAGATTTATTAGATCTAAGTAAGTTCCTTACTTAGAATTATTGGCATAGTTTTGGAAATTTAACTGTTACTGGTTGAACATTTAAGAATGACCAGGAGTGCTTTCCTTTTCCTGTACCTACTTAGAAAATTGCAACCTTTTCTGCCAGATGTGTATATTATAGTTATCCATTCCTTTGTTATCTCTTCATTGGGCTGCTGAGAAGACTAGTATGACCAGCAGTGCTAGGGAAGACATTGTCCTGCTCTACTCAGCACTGGTGAGGCCATAGCTTAGAACTGTGTTTAGTATTGGGGCCCTCCTTTCAGAGGACATTGAGATGCTGGGCATTGAGGACATTGTGGTGCAGAGCAGCACAACAAAACTGGGGAAGAATCTGGAGCACAAGTCTTATGAGGAGCAGCTGAGGCAGCTGGGGCTGTTTGGTGTGGAGAAAAGGAGGCTCAGATGAGACCTCATTGCTCTCTGCAACTACCTGAAAGGAAATTGTAGTGAGGTGGGGCTTCATCTCTTCTACCACGTACCAAGTGAAAGGATGACAAAAAATTACCTTAATTTGTGCCAGGGGAGGTTCAGATTAGATATTGAAAAGTTTTTTGGTTTTTTTCACTGTAAGGGTTGTCAAAACATTGGAATGGGCTGCACAGGGAAGTGGTGGAGCCAGCATCTCTGGAAGTGTTCAGGTGGTATCTGGATGAGGCACTTGGAGATCTGGTTTAGGGGTGGTTATCGTGGTACTTGGTTGACAGTTGGACTGGGTAATTTTGAAGGACTCTTCCAATCTTGGTGATTCTGTGATTCTGAATTAATCTCTGTACAAAAAATATTATTGAGATTATTCAGAGACTGAAGCTGGAGTTGGATGTGCTGCTCACATGACATTTGTGCCAGGTTAAAACATTTTGTGTCTATCACACTCATCTCTTTTCTTAATTTTTTTCCTTCCCTTTGAAAGATCATGTTCTTCCTAAAGGAGGAAAACCTCATTATTATGAAATATGCAAGATTATTTTTATTGTCTAGACAGAAACCTTTTAGAGAGCTGTGGTACATGCACATCTTCCATCAAAGCAGAGGAGGTCAAATTAGGAAGTCGTGGGTCTCCATGACTGACCTGGGGAAGATAACCTGTTTGCAGAACTCCGCTGCAGCCAGAGAAGTTTGCCTGACCAATCTGATGTGGTCTAGAGTGACCTTCAGTACTTTGGACACTTTGCAGAGCACTTACTATGTCTTCTTTTCCAGATGGTGCTTAAGTATGCTTATTTTTGACTTTAATATACAAATTGAGCTACACCTTTCCTTACCTGAAAGCTTTCCTCACTTTTTCACCAATGAAATGGGAATAAGTTTATCTACCCTTTTTTGTATTTTAAGAATCCAGAGGCAAAAGTTCTCTACAACATTTTTATGATGCTTTATTTGTAAATATATCAAGAGAAAACATTCTCTGATATGCAGCTTGAACTTTTTCATTCTTACTTTAATCCTATTACTGCTGTTTAAATCCCTATTTATCATCCTGAGTGATTCTTCTCCTGCCTTGGATTTACACTCCCGAGATATTCAGGGACTGTTATCAAGTCCCTTCATTTCAGCAAAGAGGAAGCCATGATATATTTTAAATAAGAGGAAGCTGTGATATATTTAATTTAATTTAATTTAATTTAATTTAATTATTTATTTATTTATTTATTTATTTGTTAAATCTATTTCTGTATTGCTCTACCTTCCCTACAGTTTTGTGACAGTTTCTGTTGTCCAAAGTGTCTTTAGCTTCTGGATAGAATTTTATCAATAAGATACCTACAAAACAGTGTGCATTTCAGCTCTTCTCTTTCTTGGGTGACACAAAACCCAAAAGTGGTTTAAAAATTAGTTTTATACTGGGTACAAAGAGAAAGACTGTGATTCTCTTCTATAATCTGTGTGGGGTTTTTTTAAGCGTCTCAAACCAATGGTGCCTTTATAACTTTTGTCTAGGACATTATAATTATGTTCTAGTACATATACTTGTCCATTTCAGTGCTGTGATCAGTGCAGCAATTATTAACTGTTAATGGCCACATTGTCACAGTTGTGTAGAAAACCAGCTCTGACATTCATGCCAGGCACCAGAGAAACACAAGAGCAAGACAGACTTTTCAGCAAAGAGCCCACAGTCTATATAAGCCCAAACAACCAAGACAAGATGGCAAAAAAGAATGAATAATAAGGCAGGAATTAGAAGAAAACCAGAAGACATTGTGGTCAGCATAGTGGTTACTGGTTTCACATATGGGAAGTCCCAAGGCTGTCTCAAGACAGCAGCATTCCTTCTCTTATTGAGTATGATTCAAGTAATTTTGTTTCAGATGTTTGCATTACATAAAAATTCATGTTTCATTTTCCATATTTCTGATCTGTCCAGATGACATTGTGTTAATTCTTTGTGCTAACTGATCTCTTTGTTCTTTTCTCACCCTATTTTTTTGATTTGTATTTGGTAATTTGTCTTCAGTATCTTCAGT